>VYZQ01033466.1:0-64392 GCA_013400655.1 Mystacornis crossleyi | reverse complement strand
AGGGAGAGAACAGGAGAGGGCTCTCTTGGGCACCTGCTTTCTCGGAATTACGGATCCCCAGGAGGAAGATGTTGAGGAACCACTCGAGGGAATACTGGTACATGGGGTCCACATTGGACAGGTCTGAGACACAGAAGTAGAGGATCTGCGAGCGGACAGCCACAGGCACATACTGCATGCGGGTGATGTTGATGTCCTTCTCTGTCTGCTCTGCCACCGCGACCTTGGCCTGGAGGACAGAAGCAATGTCACGGTTGGTGGAGTGCTGGCAGGGGATGCACAGCTGCAGGGGAGAGCACCTTTCACCTCTGACCTGGATCTCTCCTGCCTTCAGCTTGGATGCCTCCAACACTTTGATGAGCTCCAAGTCATCTACAGGGTTTCCTTCAGAAGTGCTGAGCCGATACAAGATCTGGTCTTCTATCTCCTTCAGTTCCTGACGCATCTGGGCATTGCTAATAATTAGCTGGTTTCTATCTTCTTCTAAGTCAGGCCGCTCCGCAGCCACCACTTCTCCCAACAGTTGGTCTTCCAAGCCACTACAACAGAAGCCATGGAAGTGAGGGTGGCAGGTGAGGGGGAAACAAGCTCGAGGGTCTGAGGACTGCAAGGAATGAGGCTGAGCAGGACGGGCAACTAATGGGGTAAAAGCAGGTACCTGGGTGAGAGGGTGAAGTTGATGAGGGTGAGCTTTGTGGAGACCTCGGGGCTGTAGTGAGGGTTGGGCAGCTTGGTGGTGATATACATCTTGAAATCATCATGGTAGGGGATCACTGTATCCCCCAGCTTCAGCACGGTGTTGCCTTGCTGTTTGAAGGTCTGTACCAGAGAAGGACAAATACAGGAAGGCTGGGGTGGCCTCCTCTTGTGAGAGAAGGCATCCTGCTGTGCCCTGGGCTCTGAAGGCTCTCAGGACAGACGAGCTCCAAGCTTTACTAAAGTTTTAGCGGAACTAAAGGCCTGAACCTGAAGACAGCAGTTAAATTTCATGGCCCTGTCTCCCAGGCAAAGATGCCTGCTGGCAGAAGACCAGTGTGTGCAGGAGGCTGTCAGTGTGTTGGAGCCCTGGCCAAGGCATGGGACTCACTCATCCACATGAGTTCTGCCCGCCCATGGAGACCTACGAAAGTACCACCACCCCTGGCACCCCAGCCAGATGGCCCCTTACAGCTCGGCCAGGTACCCACTGCCCTCCTTGCCAAGGTGAGACACAGGACCTCTTTCAGCAGGACAGGCTCAAGGACTGGATCCAGCTCCTCGCCAACATTCTCCAGCAGGAAGGGCTTCCCAAAGCTAATGGTGTTTTCCAGAGTGGAGAGGAAGTCCCGGTCATTCAGCTTGGCCACCTCCAGGCTGTTCTCCCTCTCCTGAAAGGCAGCAGGGGAGGGTAGGGTTTCTGTGGTGTCATGTCACCTTCATACCCAGCTCTGGGGCACAGTACACCTCTCACTGGACTGATTTAGCCCCCTGGGGCAGTGGAAATAATATATTTTCTTGCTCAGCTAGACTTCGGCTATTTTGGCAAGTTTCTCCCCCATCAGCAAGTACTGGAGACAGCTCAATGAGGCAGAAGAAAAGGGGGGGAATAGGGAGAATCTCCTTCACAGAGCTGCACACATACCCCTCTGGAGCCCCACACTGCTAACTCAGGCCAGAGCCTGCAAAGTGAGAGCAGGTGGGTGGGAAAAGCCCTCAAGGAGCAAAACAGGAGCAGCTGCCTCAGCCTCCTGCCTGATCCTTCAAAAGGACAGTAAAGCGTGTCTCTGGAGATGTAGTGGTTGGTGTTGTCAGCACTTTAGCAGTGGGGACTGTGCTCAACAGCCAGGTAATGCCACCCTGATCCCTCCCTGTCCTACAAACCTGACAACCATTATGGGAAATGCTGGTGCTGTTTTGTGGGGTGAAGGCTCTGAGAATGCTAGTGGAGAGCCAGAGTGGGAATCCGATGCCTTGCTTGCTTACATGAGGGCTCCTCCTGCCCTGTGCTGCTTTCCCCAGGAAGTGAAATCCATCTGGGATAAATGTGGGTGTGGAGACTATCTGGTGCTGGTTAGGCTGGGCTGGCACAGTGTGGGGTTTTGCAGCTCTAGAGCCCAAAGCCTGAGGTTGCTCTGCACAGCTCCTTACAGAAAGCTGTTACCCCTATCCTGGTAGACCTGGCTTTTTTCCCCACAGCTCTTACCAGGTTCTTGATCCACTTGTTTGCTTGTCCTTGTGGGTCTATGTAGTGAGTCCAGCGCAGGGAGAATTGGGTTATTACCCCATTTTCCACAGACAGGGTGTCATTGGGTAAACCAGCAATCTAACAGGGTAGAAAAAGCTGTTGGGACACCTGGTAGCACACATAGGTGACCAGAGAGAAGCCCTTGCTGCCCTGGCTCCTGAGTGCTCCCAGTGGGTGGACAGGGAATGGTGGTGAAGGTACCTCTGCCAGCAGCCAAGCCTGGGAATGGAGCTGTGGTGTGGGGTCAGGTTTGGGCAGGCTGTGGCCAGAGCTTGGCTCTAGGCCTGGGATTTGTAAAGGACAAGCTTTACAGGTCAAGGCTGATGCCGTTGTTGCTGCTGCTCAGGCCTGGCAGCAATTCCAGCTCTGCAGTGTGGAAGTGCTTGGTCATTACCCAGCTGCTTGGTTTGGGGCTTGTCCTTTGGTGCAGGTGATCCCAGTGAGTGGTGAGCTGAGTGTTTGAGTCTTCGCCCCTGAGGCCCCTTCTTCCTCAAGTATTGTTTGGTTTGGGGTTTTTTTGCAACTTGCCTGCCAGGAGCGGATTTCCACGGGGTCTCCAAGGGTGTTGATGAGGCTTGCATCCCAGCTGTGGGGAATGAAGTTTTTGGCCAGCTCCTTCATCCATTCCTCAGACAGTGCTGCACGGTAGTCTCCCTGCCATGAGAAACAGCATCATAACCTTTCTTTAAGTTGCAGCTGGTCTGGTGGGTATATCTAAACCCTCCTGTTCCCATTCAAATGGGCCCTGTGCAGCCTCTGGCACAAGCGGAGAGAGATCCTGGAAGGATCTCGCACCCTTGTGTCCTATTCCTTTCTCCCTGGCCAGGACAGCAGAGCTGCAAACCGAGTGCCTCACAGGGAGCGCTGCACACTTACTGTGAAAGGGCCCAGGTAGGCCACAAAGCCAGCTGCAACCAGCACGTCCCCAGAGCTGTTGTTGATCTTGCCATCCAGGCTCTCCACGCTGTCCTGCCAGCGCACCTTCTCATCAGCCAAGCTGTTGATGAGCTGTGGGATAAGTTGCACATGTGAGAGCTGCAGTGTGGTCTAACTTTTGTGTCCTGGACCTGCTGCTCTCTGGGTAATGCTGCAGGTGAGTTTGGTGACCAGAGGCTGGGGTGGCCCCTGGCATATTCTGAATTCTGTTCCTGGCTTTGAGCACCTAATCCTGGGATTACTCAGCTGCTCTCAGCTGTCCTGGAGACCCACTGCTAGCTGAGGAAGCTGTGCACAGGAGGACAGCAGCTTTTCACATCAGTGCCTGGCTAGCTTAGCTTTCCAGTCCTGCTGAGCTGCTGAGATCAGGCCAGGCAGCTTCAGCCTAGGACTGTCATGAGCTGCAGGCTCATGGATGTTTTCACCACTGTGCTGTGTGGTCTGAAATTGAGTTATCTCATGTAAGCAGGCAGAACCCAGCTCTGTCCCTTACCACATCGGCACGGGCCAATCTCTGCAGACACAGCTCACACTTCATCTCCAGCTCCTCCTTATTGGCTTTGCAGGCCTCGTACTTGGCTTGCAGCATGGCAATGCCATCTTCAACCTCCTTCAGGCGTTGCTTGGCTTCATCAAGGACCGCCTGAGTGGCACGCAGGTCCTCCTCTGCCTCCCGCAAGGCTTGCTGGGGAGACGCACAAGGAAACAGTGGCTATGTTGGGCACGTGGACAGGCTCTTCCCCCAAAAGCCAGAGACCTTGGAGCAAGAGTTGGTTTTCCATAAAAGTGCTTGCTGATGAGCACTAGCTACTGATATCTCAATATCTCGGTCAATCCAATCCCTGGATGACAAAGACATTACATCCTGACCTGCAGAAGGTGGTGATTCCCAGCATCTCCTGCAGAATGGAGCTGCTGGTACTGTGTTCCTGAACACCAAAAGCAACTGGGTCACGGAGTGTCTTACCCGCTTGGGCTCCACGATCTTGGCCACAAAGTGGTACTTGTGCATGGCACGCACCCACTGGCAGATGGAGGTACAGGCTTTGGAGACCTTGGCGATGGCAGCTGGCTGAAACTCCTCATTGTCAATGTAGGGCTGGATGGCCTTGATCACACTGTCTGAAATATTGTCCTGCAGAGAATGGTGGGAGAGAGACTCTCCTCAGTCAGATCTCTAGCATACTCATCACTGATCTCCTAAGGGCTTCCCCCAGAGGCAGCAGCACCCCAGGACCTGACATGGTGGTCAAGGCATCACACTGGAACAAGAGGAATCAAATTCCTGCATATTGATGTCTGGGAGCCACAGCTATGGGATTGGGTAAATCCCTTCCCATACCACTTCTATGTAGCTCCTCTACACAAAAGAGCAGGGGGACAGAATGGGAAGACTTGTGTGTCTGGGTCCCATTGCCCAAGGCAGTGAAGAGCAGCCAACTGACACGAGGCTTCCAGGTCAAATGCACCCTCATCCTCGGTGTTGCTGAAGGGTGCTGCCCACAAGGAGCTCCATTTGTTACTGCTGTGAGAAGGATGTCTGTGAGGCAACACCTGATCCCAGTCACAGCCTCCTTCTGCCACTGCTTACCTTATCATAATCATACAGGCTGTTCAGGAACTGCACCGGGTCCTGGAGAAGGGCCCTGCCTGGCTCCCAGTAATCATCCACCTTGGTGCCTATCTTTTCTCCTGCCACCTTTTTGGGCTTTTTTCCATGCATGATGCAGACAGCTTCAATCACAATCTTCACACCAAGGGGAGGCCGCTGCAGAGCTCGTACCTGCAAAACCCAAATGGAAACAGTGGGTTAACCTGATTCCCTGGGAGGGGGGGTGCTCATCCCTCCCTCAGCTGGGCCAGGGGAGACTGGGACCAGAGCTAGGACACTTAGAGGATGCAATACACAGGCAGGAAGGACAGAGGCATTTGAAGGGAAAGCTGGTTATCAGAAAGATCATAGAGCAAACTAAATGTAGGCTGAAAGAGCCTGCTCTCCTACTGTGATAGGTGTGTCCCTACAGGCTGAACACGCCTTGGCAAAGGAGCTAAATCTGTATGGCCCCAGCGAGAAGGCTGTATGGAAATGGGGCACAGGCAGGCTTTCCCCCGTTCTGTGGGCTCTCTGTTCTGTGGGCTCTCATTTGTCTTGTACCCCACCACAGCAATGCCACACCCCATGAGCTGGTCTTCAGCACTTGCGGAGGGACTCTTGAGTCTCCTCTCAAGCAGGCACCTAGGAGTGCTGGTGCAGCATCCTTGAGATGACTGTGGTGTCAGGACCTCTGAGGATGACTCCTGCTTTTCCCCTTCTAGTGCTGACCATCCTTGCCATGTTCAGCTGGAGATATTCCCAGGCCTTCCCACTGGACACTGTCAACCAAGCAGTGGACTTTATGGCAACGCTGAGGCTGATCTACCCCCATGCAGATACCCTCTGTGAGAAGGACTTTAAGTGGCTCTTTGACTGCCCTGAGACAAAGCAATTCCTCGAGTGGTTCTGCAGCATGGTGGGTGAGGAGAACGTGCTGAGCCCAGCCGAGGTGGAAGCCTATGAGGACCTGCTGGCTGCAGGCAAACCCATCTTGGAAGGCGAAGCCCTGGAGGAGGCCCTGTGGATGTGCTGCCAGGCCCCGCAGCTCCCGAGTAGGATAGCAGATGAGGGGCCCTCTCAAGAGGCCCTGCAGCAGGAGCTTCAGGAGCTGAAGGACTATCGTGACTGCCAGCTCTGGAGGTACAGGAAGCTGCTGGCCTGGACGGACAAGCTGCAGCAGGAGCAGAAGTATTTGGAGGAGCAGGAGAACATGGTAAAGCAGGACTTGAGGATGGCTCATATGGACCTGAAAGAAAAGATCTTCAAAACCAGAGCTGTCTTGAGCCAGGTCAGTGAGGCTGCAAAGCACGGGTCAGAGTGTCATGGGAACATGGGGATGGGCCAGCTGCCAACACTGCTGTGCCAGATAGATCTTGGCCCTTACCTGGAGCAAGAACAACAGGCCACCAATGCTTTTGAGAGGTTCATCCAGCAGGTCCTACCAGAGAGTGTCCAGGCTCCAGATCCTTGGGAAGCAAGTGCACAGGGAGAGAGCAGCCTGAAGGAAGGGCTGGAGGCTGGGACACAGAAGGACTCATATTGTGAAATGCCACAAGAAAGAAGAGATGCTCCTTATCAAGAATGTACAAAGACACCGTGGGGGGTGGCACCAGCAACCTGGGGAATATTGGTCCAAGGCTCAAAGGCAGAGCTGCTAGTGGAGGTGGGGAATGAGAGAGACGTGTTGAGCATGGAGAGTGAGGACGAGAGGGATGGCAGCCAGGATTTCACAGAGAGAATGGACACCAAGAAAACATCGACGCCAAAAAGCCTTGGGACTGATAAAGATGAGCTACTGGAGGACCAAGACAGCTTCTGGAAGGAGCTGGTCCGAATAGAGACAGCATATATCTGTGCCCGGAGGGAGGTTATAGTCACGGCAGCAAAAGTGGAAGGTGCCCATGCTGCGCTGGAGTGGGCCCAGAGGACTCTGGAAGCTCATGAGGATAACCAGGTAGGGCCAGTGCCCCCATCCCTCCATCTCGTTTGTGGCAGGGTCTGCCTGTGGCACAGGCAGGCCCTGCTGCTGACCTGGAGCACGGCTGACAAGCTGGGAGGGGGTGGCAGAGCCAGGCAGCAGTGTCACCAGCCTGTCCCATGTCCCCCCGCGCAGCAGGCGGTGGGGGCCGCGCTCTGCAGCCAGGCTGCCGTGCTCCAGAGGCAGCTGCAGGCCCTGCGCTTTGACATCACCCGGACTCTGACACAGCAGCTGCCGCCCCTGCTGAAGGCAGAAGCCCGCCGCCGCTGTCGCCTGCCCATCCTGCACAAGCACTTCAGCCTGGAGGCTGCCCACCTCCAGAACACTGCCAGGAGGCAGGAGGAGGCGGCCGCGTGGCTGCCGAGCCAGCACAGCCGCCTGGATCTGCTGGAGCTCCAGCTGAAACGGGAGAGAAAGGAGCTGGAAGAGAAAGCTGCTTGGCTGGAGAAGATTGAAACCATCACGAGAGAATCCCAGACCAGGCTGCAGGAGCAGCAGAACTACTTCAGAGATGTCAGGTCCTCCCAGATGGGTCATCCACGCAAATGGATAGACCCCAAAGACCTCACTGCTCTACGGTAAGGGTCTAGGGGGTCTGAGCATGAAGAACAAACTAGATGTGGGGGCAGTGGCATGGGAATGGCTGAGGCAGGCAGCAGACCCAAGCTACCAGATAGACTAGCAGTATTCTTCTGCCAGTGCAGAGCCACGGTGACTCCACGGTGGTGTGAAATACCACAGATCTGCTTCTTTCTGGCTGGCTTGGAGTGAGGAAGCAAAGTATGGGCTTGGAGAATGGCATGAGTACAGAGGACAGAAGTTTTTCTAGACTGTTATGGTAGAGAGTGTAGAGGCAAGTCTTCAGCTATGGAGAAGGACAGCTGGGCCACAAGAAAGCACAAGCTGCTTAGAGCAAGACCTTTCTGTGACTAGGCTGTCAGTCAGTTGCATTGACTGTGTCTTCTCAGTCTTCCCCACACAGTTTTGGAGTAGCTGGTGCTGGTCTCTGCTGAAATGAAAACACACACTGGCTCTTGAGCCAGACTGGTCCTTTATTGTGCTCTTCCCAGAGCTCTGTGACATGGGATGCTCATCAGGAGTGGCTGTCTTCTCACTGCTGACTCACACCAGCTTGCATCCCAGTCTTACAGTGCACAACAACCTCAGAGCCCTGTCCTCCTCAGCACTGCTGCTGTACTCACAGCTCTGGCTGGCCGTCTCCTCTCATAGGCTCTGGGACATGCTGATGGGCAAGGATCAGGAGAAGCAGCCCTTCCGCAGCTATGAGGCCATGGAAGCCAAGTGCTCCCAGCTGGTTCAGGACAAGAGGGCACTGGAAGCCCAGCTGGAAGCTCCTATGCCCCAGGTGTCTGCCCTGGAGTCCTCCATAGAGGTGCTCTATCACCAGCTGTACAACAGCTCCAACCAGCTGCAGCTCTCCTCGCCGGTAAGCGAGCCCTCCTGGTCCCCTGGGCCCTGCTGGGTGGCAGCAGGCTGGCACAGGGAGCCCTCTGCCATCCTCCCTGGGTGCAGGGGGGAGACCTCGCTGCCTCTCAGCCACAGAGGGAGGACAGGTTGGCCTGACCCTTGCCTTGTCCCAAAAACCATCCAGTGAGGCAGTGGCTGGCTATGGGACAAGGGTGTTTCTCATTGTGTCTCATGTGTGCTGCTCAGTGTTGAGATTGGGGTGCCTTAACCAAAGTGTCCCAGTAAGCCACCTCTGCTCCTTGGACTGGGAGGGTTTGGAGGCCAGAGCTGGGTGGATAGTTTGTTTCTGGGGGCTGAGCTGTTTCACAGGTCTGAGGAAAATCTCTTTATTTCTCCATGTTCACATGAGTTTGGGCTCTGTCCCTTAGGAGATCACTGAGCTGATGCAGCAACTGATCATCATGCAGGATGACCTCTACCAAAAGCTGACAGACCTCCTGGGTGACTTGGAGGTGAAGCGCAGGGCTCTGGAGAACCCCATCCTGCAAGCAGAACGCAATCTTTACGTGTACTTTTACTGCGATGAGGACCGGCTGAGAGAGGTGGTGGAGGAGCTGGAGAAGCAGGCATTGGCTTCCTTCCCCTCCCCTGAGGGAGCTACACTATGCAAAGGAGTAGGTCAAAGGGATCCTTGCTCCCTGCCACAGTAGTGGTGTCCTCTCTTGATTGGGCTGGGTCCTTAATTCTGGACTGGGAGAGAACTCTGGTGGTTTCTGCTCTGGTGACAGGTTACTTGGGTCATGACTTGGCAGCTGGGTTTAAAAGAAACTGGGAGCTTCTTCCTTAAATACAGAGTTCCTGGGGGCTGGTTTAGATGATGCGTAAGGAATTGATGCATCTTGTGGCACTGGAAGCCTTGGATAGACAAGACACTTCTCATGCCAGCTCTACAAGAGGATGGGTGCTGGGGGCAAGTGGACCAACACTGTCTGTGTCTTTCCCTACTTTCTGGGGAAAGGGGTTTTGTATGTTTTGGGAGAATAAAAAGGTCTGTTACTCAACTGCAGAGCAACAAGTCTGTCCCTTTGTGGTGAAATCTACTTATTGAGTGTGCTCTCTTGCCTATGGGCTGTGATGCTTGTAGGCTCAGAATCACCCTTCTTTCTCTCACTAGCCGATTTCAAGCCAGCATTCCTTGAATTCAGCCTTCTGCCTGTTCTCTGCCTGTGATGGGTCCCTTTCCAAAGAGCCTGCAGGCTCAGGGTGCTGCCAGCTCTGTCCCTGTGCTGCACAGTCAGCACTTGGGGTTGCTTGGTGGTCCCTGCTGCCTACCCCCATGGGCAGGCACGTGGGGCGAGCCCTCCTCCACAGCCTCCCCAGGACATGCTGGAAACACCCAGGCCCTTACTGCCAGAAAGGCCCTTACTGCCAGAAAGGCACTTACTGCCTTTCTGCCCTTCAGTTTGCATCTGAAGGAGTGAAGGTGAGAAGCTGCATGGGCAGCTGCCCAGAGTGAGCCCAGTGGGATGGATGGAGAAGGCTGGGGACGTTGCAAGCCTATTGAAGGGGAATTGCTGCAAAGGGAGAGGCTGTCCTTGACCAGACCCAGCTCTGCCACCCTTTCCCTTGACACAGTTACCTCTGTAACATCATTTCTGTTGAGGTTCTTCAGGCTGGCAAGAGCAGCATCCAGGGCTGGGAGGGCTTCATCCAAGTCCTTCTGAGCATCATCTGCAATGGCTTGGGCTTTCTGAGCCTTCTCATTGGCCTTTGCCTCCTCAGCCTGCACAGCACTTCTTGTTTTTTCAGCCACAGCTGTGTCCACCTGCAACACCAGAGAGAACCTCAGAAGCATGCTGGAAGCAGAGCTTGGCTTAGCTAGGAAAGGATCACAGCTGCCCTGGCAGCTTGTGTCTCTTCTTCCAGCAGATCTCAGGGACCTAACTGCTGCAAGAGATGCCCTTCTTGCACCATCCTGGAAGGTTTTTGTCAGCCTGTATAAACCATCCACAAGCTCCAGCTCTGGCTGTGCCTGGAATGATGTTAGTCTTGCAGGAATTAACTGCTCTACCCATTTTCCTATTGGCATGAGTAGAGGATGCATAGGGGTGCAAATTTGTAGGGAGATGGAGGAATAGGAAGATATGCTTAAGGGTTTGTTTCTAAAACTGCCACTTCTGCCTACCCCAAGGGTTAAAACACTACCAGAAGGCACAAAGGAAATGTGGAATATAGCCAAATCCTTATCTGCTATGTGGAAACTTAGGAGATTGCAGACTCTTTCCCCTCTGCATGCAGAGCTGTACGATGTTAGTGTCCCTGTTCACTCTGGCCCAGTGTGGCCATCCCACAGTAGGAGATGGGCAGAGAGGAACACAAGGAGAGAAGGCAGTGACAGCCAACACAGAACAATTCTCTCTTCTGAAGTGGCATCAGTCTGGGACCCTGAGGTCTGGGATCATCACACAATGATAGGGGGCAGGCTGCAGCTGGATCAGCTCCCTGGGGATGGGATGTGGAGGAATGATCCTCTTCAACAACAGGTGTAGAGCTGCTCAGGCCACCTGAGGATTGTGTTAGTGTTGCTGGACTGTGCTTGCAAGGGCATGGGAGCTGGGAGCTTGGCTGGCTGCCCCCTGGGTGGTGGCTTCAGACAGGGGCACGGGAGCCATCGCTTCTGGAACAACTGGTGCTCACCAGCACCAGAGCAGGACCCCAGCAGGAGGCAGTTTTTGCTGTCAGCAAAGCAGCTCTGCACAAAGATCTGCTGTGCCAGTCTGAGGCGTTTTTACCTCTGATCAAGCAGGATTTTACCAATCCCTGCCAGGCCCCTCCAGCCTGTGTCCAGTCCAGTCTGAGCAGACTTATAAAGTGCAGGGCTGCCCAGCAGCGGTACCTTTATCTGTTCTATGGTTGCCTCGGTATCCTTGGCTGCCTGTGCCAGGAGAGGGCGGGAGGACTCCAGCTCCTCCTGCATCTTCGCTACATCCTCTGCTGTTCGCAGGAGCTGTGGGAGCAAAGCAGAGTTAAGAGCAGGGCCAGCAGCCGTGGAAAGCCTAGGAAAGGGCTGTGCTGCTCTGGAGGGTGCTCCCTGCCGAGTGCTGGGCTGTGAAAAGCACAGGTCTTGCCCTGGTTCCTGCTGAAGCAACAATCTGATGCTGTGGTGGGCTTATAAACAGCAGTGCCTAATGCTACCTGCACATGTTAGGCATTTCTTCATAAGCTCGTGGCAATGAGGCAGCAGAACAATGTTTCTGTTAGTGGACTTTCAATTATGAGTTAATAACGCACATCCTGAGAGATGAGCTACACAGAGGTCTGTGGTCCCCAAAGACTGGGGATCGTTATTCTTTTAGAGCTGTTACTGTTACAGACCTTCAGAAAGACCCGCCCTGGCAGAAGGCATCGTTCTCACTTGGTTTAGCCTGAATTTTTTCCTGTTACACAGGACATGTGTAGGACATCTCACTGCATCTCTGTAGCTATAAATACACTGCTCAGAGTGCATAAGGGGTGGCCTCAAAACTTTCCTGGGTGTGAGGGACAAACCTTGTCCAGGCCACTTTGCATCCTGTTCTTGGCCGTCTTCAGTTCCTGTTGCTTCTTTCCAATGAGGGAACTGAAGATGCTGAGGAACTCCAGGTAGCTTTTGGGAGTGATATAATTGTGTCTCCCCAGTTCTGCTAGGAACAGCTGGCACTTCTTTGCCACACTCTGGTGTATTGCTACACATACTTGAATCTACGAGGAGAAGGGAAAGTAACAATCTTACTCAGTACTGAACATGTGAAAGGCAAATCCGTGTGATGCCCAGAGAGAGCAAAAGGAGCTTATGAAGAACCAAACTATACAGTCACGGCAGAGCTCATGTCTGCGTGTGGGCTTTAGTGCCATAGAGGGGGGACAAATGGCCAAGCCTGTTTCAAGGCATACAAAAGCTATGCAGTTCTGTATTTGAATGATCCTGCCATGGCACATTTCTGCTGCAGGGTAGGACACTTCTGAAGTCCTGGTGTATCCAGAGACACAGTGCACTGAACAGAGGGAGCAGATTACTCCCGAGTGTGGCACCTACCATCCCGCTGAGATCTTCATTACCACTACCAAGAAGTGGGATTTCACTCAGGAAGGAGGAGGCAACGTTCTGCAGGGCTTCAGCAGGCCACTCATTGAACCAGTCAATGGTACAGCAGTTCACAAGAGAGGGGAACTGCCTCAAGCGTGCGCGGAACACTTCTCCGATTGGGCTGAGGGCGAGGCATGCAGAGAAGATGTGTTACAACTGGCTCTAAATACGAGCACAAAATAGCTTTCCTTCTACAGAACCACCCTGAAGCCTTACGGGGTAAGAGGGACAGGAATACACCCAGGGAAGGAGGGAAAAGGGGAATGAAAGTTCAGGCAGTAAGCTGCATCCCCAGAGGTATGTGTCTGAGCTTGTTCCTTGGCAGTCCTCGGGATATTCTGGAAGTATTACAATGGTAGTAGGGTGATGTTTTATGGGTCCCTCCCTAGGGAGAACGCTTAAGGGATAAATGTGCTGTGACATATAGCTCAAGCAGGTGGGTGCAGAGATCACATCACCAAACCAGAATCATGGCCCTGATTTTTCTACTTGTTCTTGCACTGAGAATGCCCTGTACCTTCTGGTATCCCTCCTGCAAGGGAGCAAGCTGCTTATGGACTGTGCATTAGAGTCATGAGTAAACATGGTGCAGCTGAACCCCAAGTTCAAGCAAGATATGTCTGTAACAAATGGGTCAGTGGTGCAGGAAGGAGGAGGCATCTTGTATTTCATCTGAATCATGTATCATCATACTCTTGAAAATTTCAAACTTCATCTTGAGACCAGCGAAGTGTAAAAAAAAAGAAAAAAAAATGTATCTAGTCCTAGGGGAAGGTGTTATGCAAACCATATTCCTATTCTTTCTCCTTCTCCAAAGTCTGGGGCTTGGAAATAAAGATCCCATTACACAGTGATGCAAGGCAAAGGATAAGGAGGGAATAATTAACATTAAAAGCATGAAGTTGTAGGCCTGAAGTGTACCTCATGCACAGGACCATGTGGATATTGCTGCGAACCCGTGCTGTGAACGCAGCCATCAAATTTGCCTTGGTGGGCTGCTGCCCTAGATCTCGAACAATAGGCTTCATAGCTGTCAGGATCTGGTCTTGGTCCTCGGGATTGTAAATGTTGGGAATGTCACCAGAGTTGAGCAAGTTGTTGATGTCTTCGAGGAAGGATTCACTTTTAATCTAAGCAGATGATAGGTAAAAAAAAGAGCAGTTTCTTAAGTCAGAAGACACTCATGTCTCACACACCATGGAGATAATTTCTGCATAAATACAGCCCTCAGCCTCTGTTATAAGAAACCATTTCTGTGATGACTTGGCTCCAGAAAGGCACACCCTGATTCTCGTCCAGTACTTCCAATTAAACAGCCATATTTAGCTACTTCAGGCGTGCGAGGGTGTGTCGGAGAACAAACCTCCTTCTGCCCATTCCGTGTCTCCTTACAGACAAACTGAGCTCGGGCTCTTGCTCCCTGCCTCTGCAGTCAGACCCCAGACACTCGGTTGCTCCGGGTCTTCGTTCCTCCAGCACAGAACTCTTCATTATTAAAATAAAGCTGATCAATGTGGGAGACAGAGTAATTGCAGGGATGTGTCACAGTCTGTGGGACGATCTCCCTCCAGCACTACACTCACCTCTCCACCTTTGCTAAATCAGAAATACACAGCATCCATCTCCTTGACTAAATGCACCCTCCTGGGCCCCTCTGCTCCCACATATGCTTCTCACTGCAGGGAAAAGGCTGCAGGAACAAGTAGCATTTGACTGATGCTCATCTCCCTGCTTAGGGCTCTGCCACAAGGGAATGGTTCCTATGATAATGAAGGCAGTAAAAAAGCCTATGGGGAACATAACTGTGATTCTAGAAGTGGAAATGGGCCTAGTCATTAGCAAGTTACAGTTTATAGTTACAAGCCAGCATTATCCTGTGGAACCAGCACGCGTAAGGTCCTAAATCTACTCCATTTTTGAAAAGGAAAAGAATAATTTCTAATAGGACATCTAATAGCAGTGGCCAACGTAGGGCTTAGCTTCAGACAGCTAAAATCTATATACCCACCAAAGCCTTGGATGAAGCTGAAAGGAGCTTCCTTGAGCAAGAGAAGAATCCACCCACTCACACACAGCTCTAGAGACCCTCTAGCAATAAATGCACCACCTCTAGTTCCCCTGGGGCTCTTTTATAAGATGATGAATACTGAAGAAATACAAGTTGTGTCTGGTTTGTGTCAAGCTCCTCAGTACTCTGTAGGGGAATTTATTGAGCTTGGAATTTAATGAGAATCTCCTTTTGAGATGGAATCCACCATGCTAATACTCCTGTACCTGTGTGTCTACAAATAGGAAGGTCTTGGGTAGACTTTGAAGGCCTGCCTTCATCATGATCTTCCTCACATCCTCTCGCCATTCGGTCATGCCGTAATTTTTGGACAGTTCAATCTGGAAACATTCATATTCTGCCCTAACGAAAGAGAAGCCTGTGGAGTTACATCAAATTAAAATATCCTCTTCTGTCAATTCCCAGTATGTGTTGTGGACTCAGAGGGAAAGGACTCAAGCAAGTTGTTTTCCTCCAGTGAGTCCCAAGCACACGCTTGTCCTTGTGCACCAAGGACAGCCACCAACCCAGGAGCATGCTTTACACAAAGCAGAGATACCTGAGCTGGCTAGAAACCCAGTGCAGATGTGCATGTTAACTGAGTCCTAGCTCTTGACTCATTTGAGGAGTCAGCAGCCAGAAAAACATGGGATGGGCATGTGGGAAGGGCAGAAAAAGTGATTCTCTGAAGGCAGCCCCAATGGAGCTGCTCCACATCACATGCACAGGTGGGAGTACATTACTTACATGTGAGATGCCAGTCTGGTGAGAGACTGTCTCCCACTTCCCCCAACACCCAGGAGAAGAGCATTGCCCGGAGCCTGCCGCAGAATGCGGCTGATTCGGCAGATGTGCTGTATCGCATCCATGAAAAGCACAAGCTTCAGTTCTGGGGTGTTGCTTTGATTGTACTCCTCCAGGTAGTCCTCAATCACAAGCTTCAGCTGTGGGTAGAAATGCTCAGTTGTGGCTACCAGATAAAAGCAAGTGTGAGTGTGTGTGTGTGTGTGTGTGTGTGGGGCGGGGGGTATTGTCTGCCGGCACAGCCAGGACCAGAGGAGGGCAGAGCCTGGTGCTTAGCAGGGTCTGGGAGCAGCTCTCCTCCATGCTCCTGTAAGAACTGCCATTGGATGGGCTAAATTTAGTTAGTGGTGCTGGCAGCACCTGCTCAATAGTGACCTTAAACTGACTCAGGCAAGTGACTATGGGCTGCAGTTCCCAACAGTGCTGTTTGCCTCGAGGAACAGCAGGGTGTAGTTCAAAATAAAAGAGCTTATGGCTGCCAGATCCATACCGGCCCAGGGCCTCCCTCTGGGTTAGTTTCCTTGCTCTGTAGCTGACTCCTGCCTGCTGCTGAATCCTGTGGTTAGGATCCTGGCTGGAAAGTACAGGTGCTGGGGAAGAAAACAACACTGGCTGTAGATGGGTAGAGGAGCACACTCCTCTCCCAGTCCAGCCATCACATGGAATAGCTGCAGGAGCAGTTTTTCCTGCTCTTCCCAGGCCTCTCTTCAACAGCACCCTCAGGCCAGAGAAGGAGATGAAGCATGAAGACATCTGGGATTTAATCCTACCCCCTCACCAATCTCACTGTGAAGCTGGGAAAGCAACACCAGCTGGAATTCATACAGTGCTGAGATCCCTGCCTAGATGCCAAAGTCCTGTGTGCATCAGTGGGGACTCTGCAGCTGCCTCTAAGTCTGGCTGTCTCGGTGGGGGACAGGCCTACCTACTTTGCAAAAGGGATTGGAAAGCTCAGTTAATTACCAGTCCTTGTCACACAGCTATCACAAGAGGAGAGACGACAGAATAATCATCTGTTTCTGATAATGAGAGCAAAACGCACCACTCATTGCCTTTGCTTAATTACCACTACCCAAGTACTCCCAGTATCTTCTCCAACAGGGAGTCTGGCAGTAACATTAATTACTTGTAAAGGTCAATTGTAAAGTCTTTAATGGCAAAAGTAGTATTGTTTGGGGGTAATGTGCCATTTCTTTCCAGCAAATTTCACTTTTCAGTCCCAAGTGTGGCTCATTTGGGAGATTTGGCATAGCAAGCTGCCTCCAGGATTGCAATGCAGAGACAGCTTGTTCCACCTCAACTGCCCATCACAACAAATGCAGCCGCTGCTCATATACGGGGTAGGATTTCTCAGGAGACCCCTGGGAAGGTTTGTGGTTTCAGATACCTCCAATTAAAGCACTGCTATTGTTACTATTACTGTTTGCCTTTGTTTATAGAAGACTAGGAAGATGTGAACGTAGTTCACAGCATGATTCCACATGCTCCTTACCTTCTCCTGGCTGTCGATTGCTTGGTATACTTTGACATTGGCACCTGGCTCCATGAAGTCTCCAAACAGAACTGGCAGGGTGGGAATGACCTCCTTAAAAGTGGTGCCAAACTCCTCCATCTTCGTCGTCATTAGGTTGTCAAACCAGGTCCGGTCCTCGTCGCTGACCAAGCGATCACAGAAGACCCGGCAGCTCTCATGGTACCACAATCTCAGCAAGCGCTCTTTGTTCTGGTAGGAAATCCCAGCAAAACAGCCGCCATGAGAGAAGCAGAGAAGTTTTATGAGCATTGCTGTCAGGAAAGCTGGTTCCTGCCCAGCATGTGGCCAGCTCCACTCCTGTTAGAAGGCAGCTGGAGCAGAGAAAGAACTGGGCGGAGGAAGCTGCTTTCTCTTCTCTCAAAAACAACTCTTGTCAAAACAGCTGCTTTGCAGAGAGCTCATTACAGCTTCAGCTTATCTCCCTCTATTTGTCCATATGTTGGGCTTGCTTTGAGAGATTTAAATTTTATGTTCTTTGTTCTCATCTTTCCCGAGTTTAATTTTTACAGTTTTCTTGTGTGTTTTCTGAAAGATCCTTTTATTTGGCTGATAGCACAGAACCTATAGTACTTAGGGTCCTAAATACTTCCAGTGATAATTCAGTTTCTACTGGCCAGGCTGGAACCAGAGCAAGGTCCTCAGGAGAGCTGAAGGGGCAGAAGCCTCCACTGACAGAAGCAGGTTAATAGGACACCACCTCTGCCCCTGCTTGGTCCCTGTCTGATCCCCCAAGGCTCCATGCAGCCCTGAATGGGTGGGCTGTGTCCTACTGACTCCCTGTGGCCACTCACCTGCTTCATCACGCCAAGGGAGGACTGTGATGAAGGGGGGGGTGTCTGTCTACTACTGGTACCAGGCAATAGCCAAAGAGGAGGCCACCACACCCACTGGGCAGTCTCAAAATGCATCTTCAATGGGAAACTGAAGCCTGTTTGCAGGCCTGTCGGTGAGGCCTCAACTAGAACACTTCTGGTCTTGCCCTGGGTGGCAGGGCTGTGCTGATGGGAGGACTCACCTCGACCTTGCAGGGCTCAGCCATGAGCATGCCCTGGAACACCTTTGAGAGGTCTCTCAAGTTGAAGGTGTAATGTGACTTTGCTGGTGTGGGCAGCAGCTGGGATGTGATCGTCAAATACACGGAGATTGTGGCATCGACTAAGGGCTCGTTCAAGTCTTTTACTGCATCTGCTCCTGCTGCAGAGACAGAAGTAGTTGGAGAAGATGTCAAGATGGTGACTCTGGGCTGAGAAGGTCCTTGCAGTGCAGGAAGGTGGCACTGAGTGTCAGAAGTGCTGGCTAGGACTTGGGCAGGAACACGCTTTTTTCTGCAGAGACACTGAGGGACCCAACCAAGCACCTTCTCACTGCAGTGGACAGCTGCCAGTGGGTTTATCAACTAATGTGAACAAGATTTGGGGGTGGGAGAATGCTTTACAGTGATTCTGTGGTGTGAAGACCTGGTGTGCCCCCCAGGAACAGAAGTGGCACTGCCAGACAGGTAATTGATGCCTACCTGAAGTACTCCAGACAGGTATTCCTTCTCCCTCCTTGCACTCCCGCAGTGAAATCTCAGCTACTTTTAAGTTAGGTGTGAGTGCCCTCTTAGCTAAATCCCCTACAATTCATTATGCTCAGCAAATGCAAAGCCACTGAGGAATAATTTCTTATGCAACAGTCTGGCAAGATTTAAACACAGCTGCCACTTTTAGAGCATAATTATTTTTTTCTCCCAATGAAGTTTACTACAAACACTCCTGGAGAAGTAGAACCCTGTGACACCCCAGCATTTTGCACTTTCTTTGCATTATTTCAAAAATCCTTTAATTTCTTTCTAAATCACAGCTAGATGTTTCAGTGTGCCCTTGAGATCACAGTCAGGTACTGGTGCTTGTGAATATTGCAAGCACTCAGAGAGCTCTGCTTTGCTTCTTCCATAGCTGACTATTCTCACTCCTTTCTACTGGCCTATTTGCAGATGAGGGCATGTTTGCAAAGATGATCCTAAATTCCCACCCTGTCAAGTATAAGAGGACTCATTTCACTCCAAATGAACCCTTTTTCCATGGTGGCTGTAGCACCATGCTCAGATCCACCCTGCTCAGCTGTCCACAGGCTGCAGCAGATGGAGAGTAACAGAAGGCTCTGCTTCCACAGAAGGCTGTTGTCTGGGCAAGTGTCTGCCTGCTGAAAGCACAGGTAAGCTGTGCCCACCAGCTTGTTCTGTTCACAGTCTCTCTCATCTTTCTGCTCTTACTTACGCACTGGATTTCTGTAACTTTTTTCTCCTAGGAGTCCATCTAGTAAAAGACAAAAAACAAAAAAAAAAAAAAGAGTTCCAGCTTTACTGGCTGAGGTTAAGAATATCTTCATCATCCATCACAAAAAAAAATCCACTTTGAAAGGCCTGGGCTATAGCGTAACATATGCAACTGTGAAAGCCAAAGCTGAAGTTTGCTGATTTGAACGAGCAGAGTTTGGCTCTGAGACTAAATAGTGTATGAGCTCTCTGTTTGCTAAGCTTCCTAAAACACTTTCCCTAAAGCATCTTCAAGGAACTGCTGCACGTCCCAGCTTTCAACACTTTGATCAGATCATCAGTATTAATTCCTCCCCTTCCAAACTCCATTGTCATCAGGCTGACTTGCACCATGAAGAGAAGGTGGCAGTTTTCTACAGGACTTACCCATCCAGCTGCCAAGGATGGTGGTGAAGATCTTCTTCTTGCTGCTGTCATCCATCTCGGTGAAGGAGAGGTAGTTGAAATGGCGAGTGAGGCGTGGGGTGACAGGATTCCTTCCCCCTCCAGGAGGTCCCATGGCACAGACAAAATTAATATCTACCAGTCTCTTAAAAGTACCTTGGAGAGTACAAAATCAGGAATGAGTGCTGAGTTGCAACTAAAAACCCTTGCCAGAAATCTCCACAGCAGGTACACATATCTAACAGGCCAACTTCTGCCAAGAGCTCTGGGCACAGGATCTGGCTCGTACCGATTTGTTTCCGGTCGTACCAGCCCTGGTGGTCCATCCACTGCCGCAGCAGCTCGATGGGTGGCTGAGCTCCGTACTGCTCCAGCATGGGCATGTTCAAGTCGTCGATAAAAAAGATGAAGTACCGACCAACTGGAGGCCCGAACACTCCCTTCCGCCTGCAAGGACAGAACCCGTGTAGGACACAGGACAACTCCTATTGCAAAGGTACTCCTGACTTGATCCAAAAGCATCTTTTTTTTCCTCTGGATGCTTCCTGAGTCAACCATTTCAGCTATTTTTACACCTGATACACTCCTTTGTAAGGGCCTTTGCATGGAAAAGATCTGGAGGAATGTTCGAAGCACTGGCTTCTTTCCAAGCAGGAGTGAAATTTTGTCTACTTATGCAAAATGCCAAGGAGTAAATGGGTGCAAATAAAAGCAAAGCTTGAGCTCATGAACCTGTTGGAAACTTCCAAGCAGTGGCTGACCAGGGAGGCGAAATGGAAGCTGTTTACTGTGGGGAGTGGGACTGCGGGTGGGCAGCCACATTTTCTCCCTTCATCACTTTCTGTAAAGATCCCACACCAGGGTTTGCAAACACCTGTGCTGTGAAATGTAGTATTTCTGGAATAACTAGAATTGGAGCAACTTTTACCAACCCTCACTAATCCTTCTCACTCTCTTGCCATTATAACAAGCTATTATTGGCTCTTACAATCCCAGCTTAGATGTGCTGTGTGTACTACTTGGTATCCACAGCTGTAAGTGCTCGGGGCCCCTTCAGGTCTTGGGATGAAACTAAATAGCCAAGTTGATGGAAACACTGAGCTCAGGGATACTGCCTTTGCGCACACAGAAAGGAATCTTGCCTCTTATCCAGTTTGCTGTCGATGAGATCCTGGGTTTGGTTAGCAGAGGTGCGTGCTGAAAACATCAGGAAGTGGGTGATGTATTTGTTAGGCAAGTTCTTCAAAAGCTTGTCCGCAATTGTGATAGTTTTCCCTGTGCCAGTGGGACCAATGCAGAGAACCTAGAAGTACAGTCAGCAATGCAGCATAATCACAGGCAAGCAGTCTGTGTTTCCCACCACTCTGACATTTGCTGGAGGAAATGCAGGTTACCGCTCTTTTAGGCATTTAAAGGTTGGGAGAGGACTGTTGGGCTTGCTTCTTCAGTAAGGTCAGCTGCCCAACACCAAAATCTCTTGGTGTGGGTGGAATCCAACCAGAGAAATATGAAATGGAACTCTAGGAAACAGGTAAAGAGGGATGGTGATGGGCTATCTAGCAAGTGCTGTGTTTTGATTGAACAGCTGAGAGTTGATATTCCTTTGGGGTGCTGGCATGGTGCCTGGGGACTGAATGGGTAACTCTTAGTGCTTAAGCACAGATTGGAGCAGAGATACAAATCCATGGGAGTGGGAAATAATCTCAAAGTATTAGGTAGCTGTTAAGTTCTGACTGCACTGGGAGAGGAAAAGGTTGAATCAAAATTTCAAAGACAAGGCTGGGCACGTACTGGCTTATAGTTGGTGAGCAACAGCTCCAGCAGATAGGCCATTCGGACTGTGTTCATCGTGGGCACAATAATGTCACAGAAGTTGGTGTCTGGAACCATGGTGAACTGTGCTGTAGCATCCAGCCACACCTCCCAGTGCACCTGAAAGATTTGAGTCTGCTTAGAGGGGGCAGTTGCATCTGTCCCTTCTAGGAAAAGGAAAACTATTTCTGCTGTTTTCCCTGTCACTGCTCCCTGTGTAATAGCTCGGATTCTGATGAGAAATTCAGGTTTCCAGTCCCTCTGTTGAGTCTTGCCACCCTTACCTTTCTATATGGCAACGCTGGGAGCGTTTGACTCATTACTTTTGGGAGGGGCAGAGCCCGAGAGTTAGAGGTTATTGCCCCAGCAGTGACACACCTGCCCTCCCTTCTGAGAATTGGGATCAAAGTGGGATGGAGCACTTGTGATATTTGCAAGAATAGGAATTCTGCCCACAGCAGAGGGCCGAAGGGGGCTTATCTGGGATCCTGTCTTCCTGTTCCCTGCCGTCAGCCCCACTGCACTCAGAGGCCCGTGAGGTTTTCTACTTGTACAAGGCACAGATCCCTTGTGCTAGACTGAAGCTGCAGATGAGCCTCCCAGAGGCCACTATGCAAATGAGATAGAGGTTCTGCCTGGACTGTGCTGGAGAATACAGGAGAGAATCTACATTCCTGACTACCCCTGTGGCCTTCCCACTGAGACCACATTGGCACCTTCTGTTAAGCGTCTGACACTCATGTATGATTTTTTTCTTTCATTTCAGGAAGGGGAAGCATTTTCCCTCCTTTTTAAATTCCTTTTAGCCCAGAGCCTGGTGACTGTCAGTCAAGATGACCCTGACATGCCCTACACTGCTGTCTCTTGTGAAAAAGATGGAATATTTGTCTGCCTTGCTGCTACTCCAGACTCTGCTGCACATAGCTCTTCTGCTGTTGTTCACTGCTTTCTAACACAGACAGATCTATCCATCTGAGCTTCTCCCTGTCCTCCAGCAGCCACACCTGTGCCACCTCTCACTTTTCTGAGCAGAGGCATTCAGGTTTAAACTGACCCGCTCTCAGCTCAGCTGTGAAAGATCTGGTTCACAACTCTGAAGGCAAGAAACTGCCTTCTTGATCCAATGAAAAGCTTAATTTTATTTAAACATTCTTGTTTGCTTCCTCTAGGCCTTTCTTATTTGCCCTTGATGAGAAAATCCTACCAAATCCCGTAGAACTGTGTTGCTTCCTGGTCCCTCCTCCTAAATTACCCAGCTTGGAATTAAAAATGAAATATTTTACCTCTCTAACGACTTCCTCATCCATATCTTCTTCAGTACTGCTAAGCCCAGCATCATTCAGTTTATAATCATAAACCAGTCCTTCTTCTGGGAAGAGTAACCGGACCTGTGAGAATAAAGCTGTGCAGAACCCGGCTGCCACTCAGCTGGATTCACAGGAGGATATGCACTACTGCAAGGAAGTACTTTACTAGTGGGATGCTACCCAGGCCTGGGGGCTCAGGTTTCTCCCAGAACTTCCAGCTCCAGAGGTCCCTTTGAGACAGTGGCATACCAGATGCCAAGAGGAAGTCCATCCAAAGCTTCCAGGCATTCAGCTCTGATCCCCGTTCCTCACTAGTAATTCCTCTATAACAAGAGAAGATCTGCTTTTCCTTTACTCACCCTCTCCTTTGCCATCTTATTCCTGAGCCATGAGCTGAAGGCCTCACGACCTGTGGAATCCCCAGTAGCGCCCACACTCCAGATCAAGGCAAATATAAACCAAGGTTCAATCAGCTCGCCCATACGAGCAACCTTCTCCCGGGAAATTGTCTTGAATCCCTTAGAACCAGAGACAAACAGAAGAAAAATTCTCAGGTATAATTGAAGTGCACAAACCCCAGACTCTTCTTAATTTGCTCATAATTCTGTTTAGCTTCTATGTAGTTTTTTATAGCCAGTTTTTCACAGGCCTTGTTAATATATTCTGTGCATTAAAATTTGTTGCTCCATTGGTGTACTTGAGAGACTCCCTTTGCTGAACTAACGTCACTCAACAGGAGCTGGGAGAAGAATTTAGTCTTAGGTTTTTAATTTGAAAATTATCCAGCCTTCTTCAATACTAATTCTCAAAGGACCTGCAATCTGAAGTGCATCACTGCTCAGCTCTGATCTCTGCTTTCCACTCATTCTCCAATTCCCTCTGCTATAAATAAAAGTGAACCTCTGCCTGCCAGCCTGATAGGCATGGAGCTTATCCTGTGTTCCTTCAGTGGGCAGAGCATAATCCTTCCAGGTTTACCTGTGCTTTGCTGGATGTTGTATTACCTTCTGCCACATAGATGAGCTACAGCGTGACCTTTCTGCACCAACACCTTGGTCTCTGGTGACTAACCCTCTCCATGACTTAGTGTCCTTAAGAGTTACAGGCACAAGTTAACAGTGATAGAGGTAGCAAAATCTACCTTAATGGGGATGAAAGGCTGATACAAACATTCCAAGAGCACGAGGAGGCTCCTTGTGAGGTTACCATCCGTTGAGGTAATTATCTCCTTCACAGAGCTTCGTAAAAAGTCGATGGCCTCCTGGAAAGACAGGCAGGGACAGCTTAGTGTCACCATCCAGCACAGCTGTCTATGGTTTTACCTTCCTGCTCACCTCCATCATGTTATGTTTAGCAGGGAGAGCGTGACTGAGAACACTGCCATTTCCAGCTGCATCCCAAGTACCACTGTTCCGATTGGAGAAAAGCAATTTGAACCTTGGTTCAGTCTTAACACTGAGAAACCTCTGGGCCTCCCTTTTGGTTCTGAGCAACAGTTACGTGCATCTTGTGCTATCAGTGCTGTTAAATGCTTTGCTCCCTTCAGAGCTTTCCTTTGCAGCTCCAGGTTCTTCATTAAAATAATGGCTTATCAGCAGAGTAGAAATAACAAGACTTGTTTGTACAACCTTCTCCCTGGAGGTACTCCACTGTAAGCTGTGGAACTGCACTAGGGATGGCTTTGTCCAGAAGATAATTTTAAAATGAAATTATAAATTTAAATTATAGTTTAAAACCAACTATAATGACCAATAAGACTTAGTCACATCTACAGAGATCATTGAGTAACCTCTATTAAAGCCACAAAATTCACAGAGAAGTCTCTATGATAGGTATTATGCTGGTATGAAATGTTCCCACAATGCCATTTAAATCCAGACCTTGACAAATCTGGGCTGGTTGATATCCAAGCTGACATGGAAAGGCTGGAACAGAATGGTAGCTCACCTGGAGGAATCTCCTGAAGAGAGAATCCAGCTTCTGTGAGAAGCGCTGCATGATGTCTGGCATACTTTTCAGCCAGCATTCAATGAATGGCTCCAGCCCCAAAATACTGGGTTCCAGATAAACCATTCCACAGCGGGAGACTGTGGCAGGGGAAGCAACAGCCAGATCCTGCACTTCAAACATCATGGTCATGCTCTGGAAATTATAAAAGAAAAGAAAGGATAAGGACCTGCTCGGTTTTGATACGTATTTCAGCGCAGGGAGGCAGGAGTACAGACAACAGGCAGCAGAAGCAGGAGGGATGAGTTACCTCTGTCATCTTGATGATTTCCCCTGAGCTGAGGCACAACTTCTTATTGTCATCAAGTACCGTGTTCATGTTCTCAATCCATAAAGCATCCACTGGCCCGTCAAACATGTACCACTTCTTGCTGGAGTCAGTGGCCACGGTTCCCCGACGGATGAGTGTGGAAAAGATCCCATCTGTCCTGAAAGGCAGGAGGAAGGCAGGGCTTGGCCCATTCTGGTTTTGCTGAAATAAATGGCAAAGTTCCCACCACAAAAGGCAATCTTATGCAGGTTCATGTGTCTCCCTTATCCATGAGCTGCAAAAAGGTCCACCTCGTTCTTTTTTTTTACTGAGACACATCTCAGCCTGAGTGACACCACAAAACAATTTCATTAGGCATTAGGATCTGGAATGCATGTCATTTAACTGAAATGTCAAGCTTCCCTTTAACATCTCTGTCCTCAGTGAAGAGTAAAAAGGCCTTGCTAGCATCCAGTTCAGGTCATAGGCAGGTTATCTGCTCTCTGGAGGTGCCTCTTTTTCTTTTTTTCTCGACATTACAGGGATAAATCCAGGCTAAAGAGCATGACCCTAGCCTCTTTATAACCGAAGTTCCCCATCCTCAGCTGCCTGTGAACCTGGGTGGTGCTGGAGCTGGTGACCAGGAGAGCAGACACAAGGAATGCTGGCTGTTGACAGCAAGAATTTAATCTGTACATGGAAACCTGGAGTGTAGTTTCCATTCAGACCCTGGACTCTACTCCCACTATTAAATAATTATTTGTTATTTTTATAGTACTAGTGAATTCCAGAGTATTGTTACTGAGACTAAGGGAAAACAGTCTGTTCTAAAGCTCAGCTGATTAAAACAGATGGATTTGTCTGTAAATATATTTTACATGACTGCTGTATTTTACTTTTTGTCACACTGACATGCCTGTGTGCTGCCCTTGGGTAGAGTCACATCACAAATAAACTGTTGAGCTTAACTGGAACTCCTATAAAATATCCTTCAGTAAATATGTACCAGATCCTAAGCTGGGAAGTTCTGGTCACAGCATCAGTAATGTTTACTTGCTTCCACTTTTCCTAGAGGTAGATAGTTTCATATACATTTCATTTCCCTCATTTTACACAACACAATCTTTAGCTTTGCCCTGAAACAAGTGCTGGCTGACAGGGCCAAAGGGAGATTCACATTGCTTCTCACCTCCTAGCTTATGGATAAAGTAAGCTGCAAAGTCAACCTCAGGTCACATATGGAAACATAAGCAGTAGGATCTGGCTGTAAAGAGGGCATGTGGGCTATTGGTTCTTGTTTCCAAACCATGTAAGCAAGCAGGAGCCCTGGCAACGGGAATGAAATGGCTCTTTATGCCTCAAAGTCATTCCTCATCACTCAAGGATACCAGAGTATTTATACAGAACAATTCAAGTGCGCAGTACAGAGGTCACTTTTCTTCAGAAGCAAAGCAAGTGTTTTTAAGCTGCTGTATCTTAGGAGCAGGGGCATGTGCTCCACAGCTATTGAATTATTGTTCTGCAGTTAATGCTGCAAGCTGAGCTGCAGGAACTGTCTGGGCATGTGCTGGCAGACGGGCCAAGCGCACAATGAGGGATGTCAGCTTAAATCGCCGTGACTGGCTGTTGTGGCTTGGTGGGGATAAGGACTTGATCGCTTCTGGTTTTATGCCACCACCCCAAATGGTTCTCAGCCTTGAAGAGAAGACGCTCAAGACCAGAAAAGTGTTTTCTGTCTGGAAGAAAGGAAAGAAGGTTTTGTACTTTACCATTCATGCGTTAGCAAGTTGAACTCTCCATAGAGCTGGCCCATTGTGATGGATTTGGGATTCAGTACAAAGTAGCGGACTGCTTCGTAATTCCCACCACTGGCTGCAGGCTGACCTTTCAGTGATGTCATTGCAGCTGCCAGGACTTCGTAACTCTGCAAAAGCAAGACAGCCAGAGAGTTAACTGCCATGGCTCCAGAACGACAAAGCCACTTGCTCTCACAGCAACTGCATTCAAA
This sequence comes from Mystacornis crossleyi, assembly GCA_013400655.1. NCBI lineage: Eukaryota > Metazoa > Chordata > Aves > Passeriformes > Timaliidae > Mystacornis > Mystacornis crossleyi. Next base: position 37,636 of record VYZQ01033466.1, on the reverse strand, counting down.
AGGCAGTGAGAAAAGAGACATCCTGAAGGGTAATGTCATAGTAAGGAGATGCCTGGCTGAAATAAAAGCACAGGAATTGAGCACTCTATATGCAGGGGAGGAAGAAGTTAGATCTTCTGTACAAGAGGCCTGAAGCACCTCTAGAGGTCAAAGTATGTCTCAGCCTTAGAAATCTGCAGCAGAACTAATAAGCCTCAGTCTAATCTCACAGCTCAAAACAGTGAACCAGTAATATGCCTCCCCATGGTTATCAATTTTTATTAACAGGCAGCACCTTTGTGCCCTGACTTCTATCTGAGAGAAACTTTAAATGCCAGTATGGGTCTTTTGTGAAACTTAACCCTCGGCATCATCAGGTAGGTGATGGTTTGCTGGGGACAGAAACTGTCTCAGCCATACCTTTGTCTTCCCAGAACCTGTTGGTCCCACCAGCATAAGGCCGTGACGAACCACGGTGGTCTCGTACAGCTGGATGCACTTAGTAACAAAACCTGTACAGGAAGATAATGCACAGTGGGTCTGGGAACATGTCTCTTTTCCAGGGCAGCATGCTGGACTAAAAGTCCAGGTCCAGAGGGAGCTTGTGGAGAGCTTTTCCCCTCACCATCAACATCCTTCAGATTTGCTTGGATGCAGGATTTGCGGATAGCTTCTTCCAGGATGCCATAATCAACAGGTGTTTCTCTGATATTTGGAAATAAATCTGAGACAATACCATTGAAGAGCTTGAGGTCATCCTGCAGGAATTTGGGTACGTTGGCATCCCTAATAGCTCGCAGGCAGATCAGCTCCTGAAAGGATTTAAGAACTCAGGACTTCAGGGATCTTTCCTCTCGCATGAGGATGCAGAAAAGGCCCCATAAGTCTATGGCAGTGTGAAGTACAAGCATATTTACCTCATCCATATCAGGGTTCTCTCTTTTGAGATTGCCAGCTGTTGAGATGACAGTCTTCACAGCTCTCATCCCAAAGTCATAATGGTCCTGAAAAAGGCACAGAGGAAACAATGTCATAAGATAGAGGAGCATCACCTAAAAAAGTAAACTTATGCATGCACTCAACAGGTGAGAAAAGAAAAATAAGGGAGTTATGCCTTCAGAACAATTCTTCCTTCATTCAAGTCTGCTCTCAGGATCCTTCAAACAATTCATTAGTCCTCAGCTGTACAGTCTACGAATGAGGAAGATGAGAGTAAGTGCATGATGAAAAATCCTAGATAGAATGAAAAGCAGGCAGGGCTGTTTGGCTCAACTGTCCTGCCACTGTAATCCTAAATATTTTTAAGGTGAATCCAAGTCCAGCCACAGGAGCAGAAATGAGAATTAGAAAGAAGGAAGGAAGATGAAGAAAGGGTGACCGTTTTCAGATATGCTATCACAAGGCACCAAGAAAACCATCCAGGTACTTCATGCCTAGGCTGAGAATGTTTTTTAAATATGAGACTTTCATGGACATTAGGGCACCTACCTGGGAGCTGAGCTGTTCTGACAATAGTTTGAATGTTGTGGTGATCTTCTTTGCAAGGACTTTGGCTTCATTAAACCCAAAGGAGTAGAGTGAGATCTCAGCAATCATGGAGTAATCTGGGACCATCATAGCCACAGGACGAAAGAGAGCCTGGAACATACACATCCAACACAATGTCAAAACACTGCTGTTTCTTGCTTTTTTCCCAGCAAACTGAAAAGGCTGAGTACCCATCCCAGACTGTTTAGAGGACACACCGTGAGTGTGCCAGGCAGCTGTCACTGTAGCATCCCTGCAGACTGCAATCTGAACGGTGCCATTTCCTTACACAACTGTTTCAAATCTCATAGTGATCCTAGAGACTTTCCAAAAACCTCATGCCCTAACCCTTGTCACGGACACACTGGTGGGTCCAGGCAGCACCCAGCACCTGTATTGCCCCTCTTCTTTCTGTCTGTGCAGCCTGCCCTCCTCACCTTCAGGTTATCGGGCAGTTCAGTGCGCCCAGCATACCCTGGGTTCATTGTGATGAAGACTGCACAGGATGGGACCAGTGGGATCTCTGTACCTTCAAATATGAAGGTTTCCACCTGGAAAATAACAAATATGATCATCCTCGAAGAACAGAGCCCAACCTGCAAACTAAATAATGTAGCAGAATTTTCCAAGAGGAGAACAATGGCTTTTAGTTGTTAAATTATAAAGCACAAACACACAGAGCTGCCCACAGGTGTAGTGACTCAATCTGGTCCCACTGCAAGAACCCAGTATTACCAGCAATATTTTTCCCTCTATAAAAAACTGGGCTTGTGGAAGATTTACTGATAGGCTAATTTTATTTCTTTTTCTACTCTTGAACAGACTTCTATCCCTCCAGCTGTAAACAAACGCCTTTCCATTTATTTTGCACCAGAGATCAGACCTGAATTAATTCATGGCAAAGAGGGCAAAGAGAAACCTAAATCCTTTTTAAAGCTGTGTAGGTAGTAATTTCAGATGGGGGATAAAGTAATGCAGAAGAATTTACGCAGAGCAAGTTTCTAATTCCAAGCCAAAGTCAAGGAGATTCAGGTCTTAACCCTTGTGGGCCTCCAGAGAACAATGCAGAGGCTGGCTGCTAGACTGGCTGACAGCTGAATCTCCATTAAAGCCGACAATTCACAACAGTTCACTTTACAATGCAATACTGTGTGTGAACGAATATACGTTTTTCTGCACATACTGGGTTTTCTGAATCCACCAAAGCTTGGTTAACACATTTTGACAAATTTGGTGCTGAGCAACTCACAGCAGAGCACTGGCTGCCTTTATCACAGCTCTGATTTTTATCAGCTCAGTGGATCTGCATCAGAGTGTCTCCCACACCAAAGTCTGCCGGCACTACAGCTCAAGCTGAGAGGTACTTCAGCCTGTGAGAGTGTGGGCAACTCTGGCAGCACAGACTAGGGCGAAGTTAAAAATTCCCCCGAGGATGTTGACTGTGAAATGGATACGATGTGCCACATTTAGGACATTGTTCAAACCTCTCCTCAAGGATGCCTGTTCGAGTTGCCCCTGAGTGGTGAAGCTTGTCCTCCATGAAGGAGTGTGCAGAGACAAGGACTTGCCTGAGCTAGCTCAAGTGGAGATCTTTTTGCCTGCCTTTGCATCCACACGTTCCTTACATACCCTCTGCTGCTGTGCTTTCTGGATGGTTGTGATCTGCTGGGCCACCACAGACAGCACCTCGATATCGATGCGGTTGAACTCATCAAAGCAAGCCCAGGCACCAGAGCTGGACAAGGAAGGAACAATTAAGGGAGTCAGGAACACCACACAGGAGCAAACTTGCTGACAAAAGTTCAGCTAGAACTAGAAATGATATATCCACATACTGGGTAGGCATAACAGAGACTAGAAGTGAACAAAAGGGCCCTGATGTCCCATGGCAAACAGTGACACAGCCACAGTGACCTGGTTCAGTGGACACCCCGACTCTGCATCCCAGCCCATGTGATGAGTGCGCATGGCAGTATCTGATCCTAGAGCTTGGGACAAATTCTGCGTGCTATAGATTTGAGCTTTAATGAGGTGTCATTCCTGGTTTGTACTTGAGCTGTAAGTGTAGCAGACACAGTTTAGACAACTGTTAAGTCCATTTTTCAGAGTTTGGAAAACTATATATAAAGCTGGAAGCATGCATATGAGGAAGGTGATCTTCCCACAAGGCATGGCTTAAGAAAGAAGTTAAATTACTTACAAAAAAAACATCTGAGAAAAGAATATCAGCTTTTGTTGAAGTAACTAATTCAGATTCACCAGTGTGCAACAGACTAATTGGACCAGCTCTGTTTGAAATGTAGAGAAGAGAGAAGCCTCTCTGAGAGGATCCCTCAGGGCTTAGAGCAGTCTCTCTTGGCTGCTCAATTTTGAATACTCTCAGCAGATTCTCTTCTTCTTAAGATTAAGCAGCTTGTGGGCTGAATCTCAGTCCAGCATGGATGATATTAAAATAAAGGCCAAAGCTGCAAACATTTGCACAGGTGGATTAGTGCATTGTGGATTAGTGCAAAGCATTTTAATTTTGCCTTAAATGAACAAGGATCTCCTTTTATCTCCTTTTTTTTAATTGGATCAACTGTACCTCCTTTCTGGCTGGAATTTTGTAACCTTGCTCATTCTGGAACTCAGCAACCCCCTTGCTAGGGCTTTGCTTGTTCTTTTGGGCTGCTATGAAAAATACCCACCAGTTCCCAGAGTGCAGCATCCCTGTATCCTACCCACTCCTCAATAACGACACTCAGCATTTCACTGTACCTGGCTAGTCCCTTAAAAAACTTGCCCATTGCCATAAAGTCGAGTTGGTCAGAGCAGTTGAACACTACAGTTTGGATTGCCAGTGCTTTGCCCAGGTCTTTTGTTGTTTCTGTTTTGCCTGTTCCTGCTGGTCCTGCAGGTGCTCCTCCAAATTTCAGGTGCAGAGCTCCTGTAAGTGTCAGATAACACCTACAACAAAGAAGAGACCAGATGATGAAAAAAAGCATTTGTACTACTGATTTCAGCAAGGAGACATATGATCTATCCAGCTGGAGACAAGGAGGAATCCATCATTCATTATTCTACAAAACTGCTTAGATATGCAGCATTCTACAGAGGAGTTAGAGCTATGTGGCCTTGATTAGTATTCATGGGGGCCTGCACAGATAAATCCTTCTGCCACTGGCTACAAATTCATTCTCTGGAAAAAGGACAGCTACAAAAGGGTAAAACTTATTTCTGCTGCATATTCTAGAGTACTAGCTGCTACCTTCTGGTTTCTAGAAGAGCTCCTTAGCTATCAGGTGGGCATTTTATATGAGTCAGAGCACGACATTAAGAATTAGGAGAGTGAAAGCAATCAGTCTGAGCACTGATCACTAGAATACATCGCAACCAACGCCAGGGTGCTCCTGTGCACTCATCTCAGGTAGTCCTTTACAGTACAAATGGATTCTGTTTACATACATTAAGCTGTAAGACCTGCACGGTCAGATCTTCGCTTTAATCCTGTTCATCCAGAAGAAAAAAAATAAAGGAAAGAGAAAAAAGGTGCATTTACTACCCAGAAAACAATGTCATTACCTGTCAGTGAGGGGTGTGATAACCAGACGGCCTGTGTTCCCCAGGTACTCATAGCCATAGATAAACTCTGCATTGACTGCTCTGATGTACAGGTCTCCCCTCGTCCAGTAGTATCTAATGATGAGTGAACATGACACCAGAAAGATAAACACTGCCTGGCAGACAAAACAGCAGCTCACAAGATTACAGCCTGCGGGTTTGGAGACCTGCATGTTAAGGAATTTCCCTCTCAAGAGCAGAAAGGACAAGGTAACACAGCAGGGTGGACAGGAGTTCTCACAAGACCTGGGAACAAGCACTGCAGCCCTTGGGAAGGAACACGGCCTTTCACAGTGAAACATCATGGTACAGGTTAGTTTATATTGGCAAAGAGAATGCCATCAAAACTAGATCTGCCTCAGACTCCTGCTTCCCTTTGTCATGGACACAGCTGATGGGTAAGGAGAATGGAGACTGGCCAGGGAGGCCAGGCGAGGTTCAGCAGCTGTGCTCTCTAACCTGAGCTGGGAGATCCACTCGAAATCGTTCATGCTCGTTACATTCTCCTCAACCAGCTTTGCTGCAACATCCTTGGCATGGACCTCGATCACAATAAGAGCTGACAACACTGCTCGCTGCATCTTGGACAGTCTCCCACGGACCAGGGCCACCAAATCTCCCAGCTGGGGAAGGAAAGGGAAGTACCCTGAAGCAATCCATTCTGTACCAACACAATGCAATCAGACTCAGGGCATGCTAAGTCTCAGATGACAGGCTATGCTCAGGCAACTTCTGCCTCTTCTGTCAGAAGTACAAATGAGTGCTCAGAAAGCAAACACTACTCATGACTGGCTCAGAGCTGAGTTTTGCCTACACCATTACCATGTTCAGGTGAAAAGAATGAGTTGGAGCCACCATGAAGTCCAGAGCTAATAACGCTCAGGTATTAGGTGTGATTAGATGCACAGAACTGATATGAAGGATGCAGTTTCCTCCACTGTCCATCACTTCAGTTCTTCACCTTTGGCTTCTTGGGTAACCCGGGAGAAGTTATCTTTCACCTTGTTAGAATGTTCAGGTGGTGATCATATTATCAATCCTGTATATTATTTGAGGTTTATTATGACAAATATCCTAATGATTAAGAAGATAACCTAGTTTTTCACCTGTTTTGAAAAGTGCAAAAATGTGTCTCTGTTTCCCCAGCAGTATTGTCCTGGCTGTACTTATAACCTGTCTGAGGTCTGATGATTGAAAAGTCTCCATCTGGCAAAATCTCACCCTTCCATGCATTTTCATACCTGAGCACTCAGCTGTGGGTAAAGCCTGCTGGACAAATCTCCAGCTTCCAGAGCTTCAGACACTTCCTTTGTCCAGAAAATCTGGCAGCCAGCAATGACCACTTGGCCAGGCCATTGCAAGACCCATGTGGTACGTGGAGTCTTAAAACAGAAAAAAACAGGGATGAGAAAGGGGGGAAAAGGTGGTGAGACAATTATTTTACTTATTTATTTCTATGTCCTCTTGCTCTGAGATGCACGATTTAAAAATAAGCACTGGAATCTCATGTAAGAGGCTTTCCTTTTTTCCCCCTCCAGTTGCTGTGAAGAAATCTTCAGGCACAGGCTCTCTTCCCACTGGGTACAGCAGGTACCTTCTCTCCACTGTGCCACCTGCAATAACCAGTTACATGCAGCCAGCAGCAGGTGAAGACCAGGAATCTGTGAGACCGAAAAGAATGTTTCCGCTCCTCTGGCCTGTTCTAACTTTCCTACTTTCAAATTTTCAGTCTGAATTTAAAAAAAGTAACAGAACTATCTGAGGCCTCTTTATTTTTCAGCCTTTCTCCCTTCCTAGATTAGAAATTTCAATTTTACACCAGCACAGCTTTTATACAGAAACCAGAACCAAGACGCATCCCCTATACACTGACTGAAACCAACAGTTCGTGTGCCTTGATTACTTCTACCAGCCCCTAGCACACTGTGTGAGACATGAGAGCTGAAGCAGAAGATCCTTACAAAGAGGAAGTAGTTTGGAGAGATGAACAGATATGGATTCAAACAGGGTTGTTCTGTGCTATAGGGCAACTGTGAGGGAGTGTGCAGGGTTTGCATTCTGCTGGACCATTAGCTTCTTGCTCAGCTGCCTCATTCTGCACTTGCAGGCACACAACTGGATTAAAGGCTGTATTTTGAAAGTGGAATAGAATATTCTAGTAGAATACATCCCAAGTTCATCAGCCCCATCTCTGGTGACCTCTATGGCAAGCCTGGAACCAACACATCAGAGACCTGCCAGTCTGTGATAAAATTCTTACCTCTGGATAAACAGCAATTGATTTTTCTACATTGTCCTGAACACTGGCCTTCATGGATTTCTCCACTTCCAGCAGCCAGTCCTCCACATTCTCAGTGGGATAGATGGGAGTAAACAGCTTCACCTCTTCTCCTTCAGCAGAATACATGTGCGTGATCTGTAGGTCTTCCTGGAACATCAGCTAATGGAAGAAGCACAAAAGGAGATGTGAGTGGAGGATTTCCTTTCTATCCCTGCCTTTCTGCCCCTGGGGGACAGCCAGCCCATACCAGTGTTTGCTCATTATAATCCTGGTGCCAAAGTTGGTTGCCAGTAGTAACAATAAAGTGTGTGACAGATGTGCAAAACGACCTCTCCAAATAATGCAAAATGATTGTATGAAAACAAGAGATTCACATTGCTGGTGTGAATTGAGTGAAGCAAATCAAATTATAGCTAGGATGAACATTTCTCATCGCCTGTCTAGGATTCAGACCCTTGACTCCCGCTCAATTCTGTAGATTCAAATCATTTCCCTTGATGTCACAGTGCCTGGCTTTAAGAGTAAAATTTTAACAGCTTCTCCAGTGCCCCAGCATATCACTGAAAGTCTCCTTATTTATTCCAGTGGCTTTGCACCAGGTTTCCAGTTCAATTTCCTTTCTATTTTTCCAAACTAATGACTAGGAGATTGGTTTTACTGTCTGAGTATTGTGGTGGTTTGAGCTGTAACTAGCTATGGAGGCTGAAGTCTATTAGGAACAACAAAGAGGAAAAATAGCCAGGTTAACTCCAGCTCCTAAGTAGGGATGAAGGCAGAAACTTAATTCAACTCAGGCTTATTCAGTCCTTGTCCCTTCTGGGGCTGTCAGCAGGAGTGGGATTCTGTCCTAACCAGCTGCCTGTGAATAGAAAGCTAAGTCAGAGCTATTTCTCTTGGCCTTCATGGTGGGATGGGCACACAACTCCAGAGGGAGCGTCCTCTGCTCCTAGGATGGATATTTAAGTGAATTTCTCTAAGTCACCCTTTGCAGATGCCTGTTTCCGCCCCACTGTCTGAAAGACAACTAAGGGTACCCAGATCATGGGCAGATGCCTGGCTTTAAAATGTCTAAAGTAGGTTGCTGGAATCCCACTTCAGGACAGGCAGCACCTTGCAATGCCTATATACAGTTACAGGTTCCCAGGAGATACATTTCCATACAGCAGAATGTGAACATTCCTCCAGACCTCAGAATGCCTCCAAGTTCCCATGACACAGCTTTCCAAAGGTGGCCCAAGCCACTTGTGTGCTTGCTTTGCCTACCCGTGCAATGTTCTCAAAGCACTTGTGCAGGTGAGGTTGTACAGCAGTGGGGTCTTTTGTCTGGGACAGGATTTCCAGCAGCTCATCATCTGAAAGGAAGTAGAACCTACAAACACAGAGAGAGGCATGAGGAGAGGCTCTGTTTACTGCAGCAGCAAGGGCTGAGTTCTGGCATGATGGGGAACAAGCCTTTTGCTAAAGACACTGTTTCTGACTGCTCACTGATCTCTTTGTATTTGTGTAGATAAGCAGCCACCATCCAGCCACCTTCCTTTCTGCAGAGACAGGCTTCTCCTTCTGCAGAGTCAGTTACTTCCAAGCAAAGAGGGTTTAAATGGGTATCAATAAATAGAAGTCTTCCTTCAGGAATAAGAGACAAAGTTGGAGGTTTTCCTTTTACCCCACTCTTTCTACATAAATCCTGAGGCACTGATATGCAATGATGCTACCAGACTGCCCTTAACTCACCACATTTGTGCGTGCCTGTTTTCTCCCCATCAGATGGCAGCATTGAAAGGCACAGCTTTGCTTATGTTTGCGGGCCATGAATAAATCCTAAGCTTAGATGGTTTTGCTTTTTCTTGGCAGAATGGACTGCAGTGAGCCTCTCCTTTCATATTTTCTGAACCAGGGAATGTGATCTAGCCCAGTGAAATTTGGGGTTACCTGGGAAAAGCGGCTCTCTTTGTCTCCAGATATTCACTCAGCCCTTTCTGCACAAGTTCAAGTAGTTTATTACAGTTTTGCAGCTTCTCCAGTAGCTCTGGATCAGGGCACAAAGAAATCACCTAAAACAGAGTGTGTAATACAGAGGAAGCATCAATATTCTGAGCATGTGGGAGATAAGGCAGTGGAGATAATTGGGTTGCCCAGTGATGTTACTGATGGGATTTAAATGACTCATTCACAGGAATTCTCAGGGATCTGGAGAGGTGTAAGCTCTGTGGGCAAGGAGGGTAAACAGCCCTTATGGAGACACGCACATTTCTGGGTTCCCCTAAATACCAGCATTTGTAATATGGAATACAAGTGGTGAAGGAGTCCTGGGAAGTGGAGACTGGAGAACAGAGGAGAGCAGAGCACTGCTACCAGGACACAAAAATAGGCAAAAATGATGGTTCTAAAAAACTCAGAGTCAGTCTTGAGGAGGAATTGAAGGAGTTACCTTATGGATTACAACCACAGCAGGTTACAAGAGCCATAGGAGGAAGGGAGTCTGTGTGTTGAGGAGGAGGAATTTGGTGGGGTGGAAGGCACTACAGGGAATGACTCTGTCCTTTCCGACACCAGAACAAAAGGCCAAGTTCCAAGAGAAGAAACCCAGCACAATGCCCTGGGCAAGGGTACATGGTTAGTACAGTGGTGCTCATGTCTACACCATTATGAAAACAATGACTCAAAGACACAGTCCTTGTGTGAGCACAGCTCCAAGGTGTTTGACATACCTGCACTGGCTTTCATCAAGGCACATACCTCAGGGTTTGCATTAGCATTCTTCATGACACGCCTCCAATCCTTATCCATGGTGTTGTAGCGCTGGCTTTCCACTGGGAGCTGTCTTTTGATGTCCTCTGATCTAAAGATTGGCTCCAGGTAGAGCCAAGAGCGCTGACAGTTCACCCACTCCTCTAGGACATCCTAGTGGGAAGCAAGAAAAGCGTATTAGGACATCGTGCTATGAACCTGTTCAACAAAACCATTCAAACTGTGCACCAGAATGGGTTTAAAAAAACAGGGAAGGAAAAAAAAAAGAGGTGATGCTGCACTTAGACCTTCCACACTTCTAAAATCTACCTACAGGGTCAGGAGCTGGAACTTCCTTTCCAAATAATTAACAACTTCCTAGCACTCCCCTTTCCAAAAGTTTTGGAACTTTTCTCCTGCAGCACTGCTATTTTGCTGTCAGAGTCCTGCTGTGTGCTCCTGGTTTGATGAGCAAATGCTGGCACAGTCTGCCAGATCCTGCTTAAACAGCAGTTTTCCATGTGCTTTCCCACACTGAGATGTGAATGATTAGCATGGATTTCACAGGGTCTGTAAGAATCTGTGAGGTCCAGTTAGTACAGTATGATTAGAGAGACCAGTAACACTATTCACAGCAACAGGCGAGTTCTGGGCACACCAAAATGTGTCGCAATAGGCAGCAAAAGGGCTGCAATACTTTCCTAGAGTCAGAGGGCTTTCACAGGCCCTATTCTTTCCTAAAGACTGATACTCTCTTGATATTTGTCTTTCCGGTTCCCTAGCAGCATCTGCACAGTGTCCACACTCAAGCATGGGAGCCCAGCCCAGCTGCCTGCCTTCACCACACGTGTGTGGGTAAAAACCAGTACCTGAGTCATCTTCAGCTTGCTTTCCCACAAGTTCATCCTTTCCTCAAAAGGTTTCTTGAAGGGTGAGAAAGACATGCTCTGAACCAGGACAATATGATCATCTAGGAGCTGAGAAATGTCATCGGTGCTTTTCAGAATATAGGTGTTTGTGTCTTTGTAAAGCACCACAACGAATGCAACAGATTTCCATTCATTCTCTATCTTGTTGAGTGCCTGGGACAAAGGAACAAACAATTTAATTTTCAGATACAACCTGTGCAAATGGTTATCCCAGCTTCCACAACTCTCTTAATGTCACTCTCTAGCAAATGACAGTTCTGCCCTTGGATTCCACTGGAAACTGCAGCTGTGTATTTCATGCATGACACAGTCAGCAATGGCACATTTCCTCTGCACTGCCCACGGTACAACACCTCAATACCAGTGCTGAAACGAACACCTTGAGGGGAAAAAAATAGCAATTTCACCTCCAGGTCTGTTTATGCTCTAGATGCACAGAGGCTGCCAGCAAAGGGCTTATTAATGGCTATGATTAATGACAGCTTTGTCAAAAGGGGAACTATCCATTGGGAACTCGTCTGAGATTTCAGAGAACAAGAGCTGCCAGAAGGTCAAGACCATCTTAGATCACATCTGAACTGATGAACTGAAGCTGAAAGACCATCTAACCTATGAATCTCCAGAGCTAGAAAGTTCTCCCTGCATGTTTACTAGTCGAAAGGATTTGCCATCTCTGTTTCCAGTCACAGCTAATCCCCATTTGAATGGCAGAGTGCAGACAATCAATTTATTTTAACTTAACCAGTCACTAATCCCATAGTGAGGAGTGAGGCCCAAGCAGTGGATCAACATAACCATAAGGCAGTGCTGTAAATGACACAAGTGAAATCATGCACAAAATAGAGTAAGTTCTTCCAGGGTGTCAACCCAGTTGTGTGGCCATTGCTCCCTTCTGTAAGGACAGCAACCTTTTCACTTGTGCTGCAGAATGTGTCTAATGCTCTGGGACAACAGGAACATCACCCAAGGCAACGACTGCCTGCTCAACAGAAACCTATTTGAGAAGCAAGCAGAGACACAGCAAGTCCTCTCCACTCACACTTTCGATGGCGTATTCCTTGCTGGCTGTCTCAGCTACTTTGAGAATACTCTCCATGTGGTTCTGCAGGTTCAATTCCAAGCAGCGACCAAATGTCATGCTGGGTTCCAGCTCGACATCGGCCTTAATCTGTTTTGACAGCATCTCCCAGTGCCGGCCCCTCATCCCGGGATTGCGCAGCCCTTGAATTAAGGGCACGTATTGTTTGAAATCGTCCATCTTGTCTCGAAAGTCCATGGCGACACTCTGGCAGTCTTTCAGGGAGAAAAACAGAACAACATCAGCAACAAGTGTGTGAGGAAGTTGCCTTAAGGAACTTCTAGATGCTGCCTAAAGCCTGATGTGCGTGTAGTCACATGGTATGGGGTAGGTAAGCAGCAGGAGAGAGCACTGGGAAATGCAGGTTGAAGTAAGGAGGGTATGAAGGCTCTCTCTATATGGCCACTAAGCCAGGATTCAAGCCTGGTCCCAGAAGCAGATCTGCCTGTTATCAAAAGCCTGTTACAGGCAAGCCCATGCTAAGCAGAAGTGTAGCTTAGGCTGGAGCTCACCAGAAGAAGACAAGCAGACAAATTTAACTCCTTGATATGGACTGAAGCATGATCATCTGCCAGCAGATATTTCAGAAGTTTCAGTCATCATTTCAAGATATTCACTTCTTAACAAGACTGCATTTTAAGTCGTCTCACACCACAGCTCAGGTAATCTTCAACAGAAGATGGACACTAAGGAGCTAGAAGCAGGCTGGGATCCCAGCCAGCTCTAGAAATGGGAAGTGTGCAGGACAGGCCCTGCCAGCCTACGGCCATGCTAGAGACAATGTACTTCTGCCTCATAGGAAGGACAAAGTGAGGGAAAGGTCTTTTCTCTCTGGGGACATCCTAGAAATTCTCTGCACTGTTCACATCCTGCTCTTTTTCAGCTTCTGCTACTGTGAGTGAAACAATGGGTAGGTAGAGAACATGGGACTTGCTTCCCTTCCAAAATCTGGCTACAGCGTGCGCCTCCTTTTATTGCACCCTGCAGGGTTGCACTGCGTGCTCACAGAAAGGATGTGACCACTTCACACTCCCTGCTGGGGATATGCAAACGCAAATCAGACTCAAGGACAAAACAAATATATTACCAGGTACCAGAGAATATTGCAATGAACATAAGCAGGTATTCTTAGTATTTCTGTTTATCATAATGATTCATAGTTACTCATGCATCCACTCATCACCTCCTCCATTGGGGCTGATTCATGGCATTGTTTAAGAGCAAGTTCAAGTTAAAAAGGATGAATCAAAAATCACCCACAGCAAAATATATTTCAATCTAAGCCATCTGGCAGGAGATTTTAGAATTAGCTCTAAAGAATGACCAACACATCTCTGAGAATCAGGGAATGGCAAGTTAAGCTACTACTGAAGTCTCAATTTCAGCTTGATCAGGAGAAATGGTCAAAAGGCCTTCCTGTGAATTGCAAGGGCTGAGTGCAATCATCTAAATTTCATACATATCCAGGCAAGAAGGAAAATTGTTATTATATTGCAGAGATCATTTCCAGATTTTGAAATTTTATTTTATTCATAACAAAAACAAGCCCTCTTCTGGCTTTCCATTAAATGCATTGGCCAATAAATAAAATAAGATTGGCCAAGAAAACAGCACCTGCAAGACCCAGATTCAAGTTCCCTTGCACTGCCTGACTTGCATGAGGGCTTAAACCCACATGTCTAGCCAGTGGGCTATTGTCTGGCTAGACATGTGGGTAACTCTCTGTGACTAGCCTGGATTATTGCAATATATATATATACACACACATACATATGAGTGAATACTAACTGCAGCATCAGAGGGTGGCTTTTATTTCAGTCCTGTCTTGGGAATTAGGCATAAAAGGGATTTGCAGCCTGGTAGTTTCCATGCCAAGCTGGTACTTCAAGCATAACTAGTATCTAGATGTGAATCATCGTAGTTTCAGGGGAAAAAAAGTGGAAAATAACTTTGCTAGCATTTTCCCAGCTGTCTCTAATACACACGTGACATCCTGACCATCCTGGTTTAGAGCACTCTGTGACATGTCTCGTATCAAAATGCTGATATGCACCAACTTCCTTTCCCCAGACTGTGCATCTACCTGGTGAATCCTTGAACTGCTTCACACATCTCTGCATTGTCTTAACAGAGTCATTGACATTCTTTTCTAGCTCCTCTGCCTCAATTTTAAGGAGAGAATCATTCATCCAGCTCTCATTCCACTTTATCCAGTCTGACACTGTAGTCCAGAGATCATAGTATGGCTGGAATTCCTTGACCATCTTGGACAGCCCACTGTACTTTAGAGAGAGATTAAAAACAACATAAGCAACAAGTGTATTCACCTCCAAATGACAGCTTACATGTCAAAAGACCAAAAAAGCCCACCTCTTTTTTGAATTGGAAGCCAGCAATGAGAAAATGTATTCCAAGAGGATATATCAGACTACCTTCTCCTGGGCCAACAATATGTATTCCAAGGGAAAGCAACCAGCAGAGCTGGGCTTGACATGTTCAGGCCAACATACACCCAATGGGGCTGTGCCTGCACCATGTGTGTGTGGCATGGAAAGCACTCTCTCCACTTGCCCCTACACAGCTCTCCTGCAGAATGAGGAGATTTTGATGGACAGGCCACACAATCAGTGTGACAATCAGTGAAAGCATACACCACACATCATATCAAAACTTGGCTCCTTACAGGGAAGGAGAAGTAACCACAGACTGAAGGGTAGGAAAGGATCATCATGTGAACTCCACTTCTGGTCTGCAGCCAGACTTGGCTGGATGTGGATGACAATGACTCATTGGCAGCTGAGCAGCTACAAGCAAAATGAGTGTTTGCAACTATATAAACTGTTGCCTTAGAAGAACACCACGCTCCAAGCCCAGCCAGCTGCCAGCACCCACTATGCAACCACTCATTCACACCTGTAGACCTGCAGCAACAGCCTTAGGAAAATGGATGCATCCTCACTGCTGCTTCAAGACCTTCCTCAATCAGTTCCTCCTCATGAACATCCTCCAATCTCACTGTGGGCATCCAAAGTCTCTCACAGAAGTGGAAATATCAGACCCTGAACAGCCTTTCACATTCACCTGGATCAGTTCCTCTGCAGCCCAGTGGAGTGATGAAACAGTGTAGTCATTCTACAGGACTGAGGTGGAGTTCCCCAGATAAACCAAAACAGCATGAAGGATTCCTTCCTGAGGGACTGTGTCTCATTATTTGCTCTACCTTCCACCTAGAAATCCCAACAAAGACCAGAGTCCTGTGGGTACAGGACCTGACACTTACATCGGTAACTTTCATGCCAAAGAGTCTTTCCCTGTTGTTGTAGAGAACTGCCCTTTCCTGAAGCTCCTTCAGCTTCTTCCGGACATCCCTTGCATCGTCAGCCAGCTTATGGGCTTGGTTAACGTCTGACTGGACGGAAAATCCACCTACAGTCAGCTGGAAGAGAAAAGGCAGGCGTAAGTTGGGACTCTGAAGCTGAGTGCTGCTTCTAGAGACCTCAGCTTCCTGGTGTGCTCTTTGTTATACTCAAAGGCAAGATTTTTATGCTCATGATTTCACCTCCCCCAAACCAATTCCACTTCTGTTTAGACTATGACCAAAGTGGTAAGGAGAAGCAATAACCACTGGTCAGGTGGAGGAAACTGCAAATGTGATGACCGGCTGCTTGTCTTCTTTGTGACAACAGTTAATCCCTAAGGAATAGGAACAATAAGTCTGTGCCCAAATCCAATGCTGAATTTATACTGTTATTTGCTACAGAGCCTGTAAAGTGCAAATGATAGCTCTACTAGTCACTCAGTTTGTTTCCAAGAATTGTTTAACAACACATATCTAGAGCTTCTTTAATAAATTTAGTGTTTTGTTTTTGTGGCTTGGGTTTGTTTGTTTGGTTTGGATTGTTTTGGTATTTTGTGTGGGTTTGTTTTTATTTTGTTTGGGTTTTTTGATCCAGTGTTGGGGAATTAACATTTTGGGAACCTGTTTCCAAGATAATTTAGGTCAATGATTACACCTTTCTAAAATGGCTTTTTTTCCCTGAATTTAAGAGTTTCTGAGGGAAAAAAAAAAACTGAGACTGTTTTAGCAGACAGCAGATGTATCTCAGCTCCAAAACTCTGCAATTATTTCAGGGTCTTTTCCCGCAAGATGAGTTCCATGGCTGAATGCTGTATTTTCCCCCTTGATGGCAGCGCATCATAGGAGATGCTCTGCAGGGAACTGAGTACACGAGAAAGAGAAAGGAGGTGCCCATGTTGCCCGAGCACCAAGAATAGGAACACTGTATAAACACCTTCTCAATGAAGAATGAGCATTTCTGCAGAGTATTGTCTTTCATACAGAAAGGAAAGTCTTAATCAAAAGCCAACAAAAAACCAAGGGAGGTGTGTTAATATTTGGTCTAACAACATATTCACCCCAAAATTCATCTAAGTAAAATCTCATCTGAAAGTTTCCCACGTGGCTGACCACAAGAGCTTCAAGACCCCCTTCTATGGGCAGTTCATTGTCAGGGGCTTAATACCTGCATTTCTTCCATTTCGTCTTGAAATGCCTTCTGATCCAAAATCTGCATTTTGCGAAATCTTTCTTCATCCTCTGTGTGCTGGAGCCGAACAGCCTCTGAGTCCACAGACATTTTCACTGGCCAATAACTGGCAGTCCACCTGCACTCACATGATACAAGAAAACACACAGAAAAAAAATAGGAGAAAGAGACAAGCTTTTTGAGCATATGTTTGAAATGCTGAAAATAACAGAATGAGAAAGCCAAATCCCACCAAACAAGGAAGCTTTACAACAACAGAAACACATGTGGTTTCAACAAAACATTTTTTTCCAGCTTGTCTTGTTGATACGCAGTCCTTGTGACTAGGCTATTCAGCTGGAGAGAGCTGGGGAGAAGTGGAGGGCCTTTTTAAAAGGAACAAATCCACTACGTTGCTGAAAAGCTAGGAGACAGCAAAATAACAGTTGGCATCCGGAGGGAATGTCTGTCTTTGAATGTATTTGCAAGGAGCTGAAGAAAATGGGGTCAGAGTCTCAGCTTATGGCTTTTCAGGGCTACTGAAAAAGCCAGTCTCCTGTTAAACAGGGCAGCGAGGGGCCAGCATAACCCAGAAACAGGGAATCTGCAGAGTGCCCTGGGGAGAGCGTTGTAGATCCAGGAAAGGCTGCACAAAGTGGCTGCTCATGGCGAGGCAGGTTTCTTGGTTCTTGCTCAGCCACAGCCCACCCATTACTGTCTCCTTGTGGACCCTCAGCCTGTGTGCAATGTCAGGTACAAGGCTTGCACATTACACCCTTCCCAGCACCTGGGGATGCAGCCATCTCCTACGGGTCCTGCCTGCGGCAGGTTTGGGCAGCAGAAACACATTCATGCCTGTTCCAAGCTGGCCTGGGGCTGAGCGGCTTTCCTGCAGCTTCTGTGGGGTTTTTGCCCCTTGCACGTCATGTTTGTAGTTTCAGGAGCACTCTGCAGAGACTCACTCAGGTTGCAGACTTACTGGACCAAGTACATGTCATAAGAGAAGTGCTTCCCGGGCTGAGCAAGCTTTAGAAGCCTTGTAGCTGTGTTTGTGAGCTGACTCTGCTATTGGGGCATAGTCAGGTCACAATCTGAATAACAAAACTAAGAAGAGGCTGTTTGGAGAAGAACTCCAGTAATAATAAGGGTTTAAATTCCTTCCTAGTCCTAAGAAAACCCTGGGAATGTTTCTATCTTGGAAGTGTTCATTTAGTTTCAGACACAGACTAAACTGTGCACTTTGAGACCTTGCAAGTATCTCAAAAAAAAAAAAAAAAACCAAAAACACCCAAAACCAACCAACCAAACAAACAAAAAAAAACCCCAGAGAAAAGGGCTTTACTATGTTAAACAGGTTAATAGCTACCAGTTTGCCTTGCCCCAGGCCAGAAGGCAGCATGAACTCACACTTCTTGTCTACAAACTTCATTTCAAGAATTCAGTGCTCATACAGCCTGAGAGACACTTAAAAGTTCTGCAGGAGCCCTTGATAGACACATGGCCCCTGAAGCACTGAGAATGGTAATTGCTGCAAAGAGTCCCACTTTAGCAGTGGGAGAAATGCCTTGTGCTCACTTGTCAGTGAAATCTTCTTCAGTAAGATTGTAAAGGAAGTCGTCCATGACCTCGTAATCTTGCATGACTTCCTCAATCAGTTGCTGTACAGGGTGAGAGAAAGAGACAAAAAGTAGACACCTTTAGACCATGCTGATTCCAAGACTCTGGTGTACACCTCATTTTCATGAGGTGCCTTTGAAGAGTGTTAGTCACACAAGCTTAATGTGATGTGGGCTGCTTCTGTGCTGTGTGAACAGTGGGAATGGATTTACAGCCCCTTGTTCTGTGAATGATCATGTCATCATCACCTTCTGTTCTGCGGGAATGAAAAGAAGTGTGACCTAGTGGATAACGTGCCGGACAGAAATTGAGTGTTTCAGGTTATCCTCCAGGTTCCCTCATTGGCATGGACAAGTCAGCTTACAGCTTGATGCCTTTGTTCCCCATTTGTTCAGCTGGGAAAAGACTTACACTTCAAATAACTTTGAAGTAACTCGGTACTGAAATGTCCTATTAGAAAAAATATATTAACAGCAATTTGAGCACTGGGTAACAGAAAGATTTTCTTGAAAACAGCACTCATTTTTAGAAGATAGCTGTTCAGTACACAAACGCAGAATGGATCATGAAGGCAGCAAAATGCATACGTAAGTATTTTAGGCAAGGTTTTTAACTGCTATTTTGTTTTGCAAAGATATTTAAATTTGTGATATGTGTATTTAAAAATACAAATCTTAGGAATTATAAAAATACAAAGCCAGGAATCTCATGGCATTGCACGCAAAGACATGCAAGTAAAAAAAATGGAGTTCTGCTTCTGAGACACCACATATTACATTGACAAATTTCCTCCTCACTTCCCTTGATGTCCCTGTCCAAAGGAGAGCCTGCCCTACCTGCTGCACTGCCAGCTGCTCGGGCACTCCCTTCAGCCAGTCCCGCAGCTCGGTCAGCTCCTCGATGTTCTTTGGTCTCTCATGCATTTTGACACTGACGGTTTCATACGCCTCACAGATCTGCAGCAGGACACAGCAAAGACCATCAAAAAGTCACTAATTGCTAATGGGCAAACTGGAAAACCTGCCATGATCCACCCCCTTCCCATTCTGAAGGTGGTCTATGTGATGAGTACACAGCCCTGTTCTGTTTTTTGCTTTTCACAGTCTTTTTCCATCCATCTCATTCGAGCTCAAACTGAATGAGACTGTCAAAAAAAAGAGGAAGAGCAACTGCAGGTATGTAGTGGAAATTATGATAATAACAGATTTAGACAACCAGCTGGCAGAGGCAATTGCCTGTATTCCAGTTATCCTCAGAGCAAGCAGAAGGACTTTCCAATTGTCTACTAGACAGATCTTTTCAATCCACCAACACACTTTTGTAAGATGGCAAGGTCTTGAAGAATTTCATCTCAAGAGCTACAGCTTTCAGGCATGTAATTTATTAAGTACCTTTAATACTTGATTTGGTTGAGTTTGCATATGTCGTCTACAATTTTAATTTTAAATAATCAGCCCAGTGAGATCTTTAAAATATCCTCACTAATGTGGCCTTTTGGCCATTTCACAAAAACAGAGCAACTTCAAAAGCAGAAGGAGAAGACAAGACACAGACAGATAATCCACTGAACCAGCTAACTTACCTTCTGCACCTGCGAATGGAGGGCTTTAGCCAGCATGGCCAACATGGCAATGGCAAGTGCTTTGTGTTTGTCAGACAGATCATGCCTAATATGTTCTATCCTGACTTGAAAGGGGCCAATGACAATAGAACTAGGTAGAAGGTGGTCCAGGGTCTCTTTTTCAGACAAGTATGTGCTTACTATTGTGGTCACCTCCTCAGTAGGTGGAAATTGCTCTTGATAATCTCTGTAAATTAAAACAACAACAAAAAAATGGCAGGGTAGACCTTAAGAATATTTGAGCATCCAGGCTGTTTGTGTCCACTCAAAGGATCGAGACATGAAATTAATAAGGCATACATTTACACAATAGGTGCAGAGTGGAATAAGAGCACAAAATATTTTAGCTGCAAAAAAGGAGTAGAAAAAAGAGATGAAAGAAGAAATATGGCAAGTAGAGAGGGAGAGACAAAATAAAAGCACAGGTATAAACAGGGCAAGATCAAGAGGCACTTCAGGGAAGGGTAGGCACTTCAGTGTGTTCTGGAGAGAGACAGGACTTTGTCAGATGGGATTTATAGATCGATTAAACTGGAATAAGAAAAGAAAAAAAGGGCTTCATTCCCACTGTTTGGAAAAAACATAAGACCTAAACAGAAGTTCATTAAAGTAACAGAGGCTAAAGGAGAGAATAGGTGCAAAGAGTTTTGGCAGTGAAAACAATGAAGTTGAAACAAAAGAAAACATTACTTTCCACAGAATGCTATCAGCCTGAGCAGACACTCAGGAGGTCAGAGTCAAGTATGCTAACTGGATTCTCAAACAGGATGATTCATTTTTAGGGCCATTAATATCTCCAATTACACTGACAAGCATGACAGGAATGTGACTGCTGTGAGAGACAGGAAGAAATTCCCAGTGCCACCACCAGTGTCCTCTAAAAGCACGGAGTGTCGCCCATGACTGAAGGCAGCCTCTGACAGGGGCCTGATCTCACATCTGAGGCACGTGGTCTCAGAATAGGCCCCACACTCACGCACATCCACACAACAGCTTCCACAAAGGCTTGTCAGTTGGGTCACAGGGGTTTTGTTAGAAGCCACTCACTTCAGGAAGTAGTTGATGTCATTGTTATTTATCTCTAAGAACTTCTCGTATTTCTTGCCGTAGGCTTCGAGAGGGATCCCAGTCTTCCGAATGGCAGAGCGCAGAGCCTCCCGTAGCTCTTCCACTTCTGGCTCCTGCAAACCCACTGATTCCAGCATGGGGGTGCCTGTGATATCCATGTTCTCCAACACATCCTGGAAGAGGGAGAGAGGTCTTTCAGGACTAACAGAGCTAACTATGCCTCCTCAGGAGAGGGGCAAGGCAGTCCCTGGTGGCACCTTTGGGAACTCCTGCAGTCCACACTTCTACATTGAGTCAGGAATTGTTTTATCAGTTTTATGCGCCCCACTCCCCAAAGAATGAGTATCGAGGGAGATAGGGCTTTCACGGTAGCAAACAGAAGGATGCATATGCCGAAGAGACCTGCATCAAATTGACAAATTGGAAACAGTGCTATTTCCTTTATGAGTCTGCTTTTACCAGCCACTGGGCACTCAGGGCAACCAGAGTGTCCATGTGTCCACAGAACCTGCAGCACGAAAGGAGAAATAACCACCAGACAAAAGAGCTACGAAGAAATCCTATCAGAACTGAACTGCATTAGCACAGTGCTGTGCCCAGATTAATTTAACTGAATTCCCAAGTACCCACTTCTGCACCTTTCTCCCTCAGTACGAGCTCAGGGCTGTCTGTGCTGAGCTGCAATGCACTGACACCGGCACAGCTGTATCACTGTTGATACACAAGTGTTCACCTGCTCCAGGTGTGGGATAGTGTGAGTCGCCAAGATTCCTTTGTCGAACAGAGCAATGAGGGATGTCTCAAAGTTCTCCACAGAGGGGCTGAAGAGGACGCCACTGCTGTCTAGCTTAATGTTTGTTACAAAGAGTGGATTCCCTTGAGGCCTGTGGTGGGCAGAGATAAGAAAGAACAGGGATGCTTTTTGAGACAGTGATACACAACTGTATTGCTCTGGTGCTGATACTAAAACACCTCCTGGACAGGAAAGAAAAGCAGAGGATAAGAGCACTGTCTCATGCAGATGAAGATATAAAACACTCTGTTCTGAATTTACCAGTAAAGACATTGAGAACCCTTTTCTATCAAGGGTGAAGGAACCATCAATCACAACATATCAGGATCCGCAAAAGTCATGACCTTATCTTGAGAATTAGAGCTGCTTTACAGAAAAACTGCAGGTGCTCTTCAAACTAGGCATTCAATATCTCCAATACACTCCTAAAATGCACCTTATGGAAGTTATATTAGTATTTCCCAATCTTGCATGGCTCAGGATCAGCTGAAGTCAGTGTCAAGACTTCCACTGAATTAAAGGTAAGAGGCCTCATGTGAGTGGCAGGATTTTTCTCTTTTCTTCTGGTTTTCCACTTCTAAGTGTTCCTTCTTTAATATCACAAAAGGCAAAAATCCTTAAATCAATACCCAATGGAATCAAATTTTAGGCACTGTGATAACCTAAATTTGGTATTCGTTAGAGATCCCAGGCCAGATTCTAATTCTGAGGTTTCATCTAAGAACGGAATTAAGCAGCCATGCTCCTGGTAATCTTATTCCTGGCATCCAGAAAAAAATCTAGCAGTAACAATTTGCTCCCCCAAGAATGCTGGAGGTGGCTGATCTTTAGAACAGTACACCAAAACAGCAGACCTTGGTTCTGATGGGCTGTCCCGTATCACTAACAGCAGCTGGAAAGCTGTACTAACAGAGCAGCCAGTTCTGTCCTTCTTCCATACTCCAGTGAATGTGTCAGGTGGAGGATTAGGGAAAACAGCCCAGCTTAAAGCCCCCACACAGAGCAAAGCTTGCTTGCAAGACAGTAGGTTAAAAGACAATGGCACTACACTTTTCTGCTCTTTCCAGCCCTTATTTTTCTTTCTTTCTTTCTTACATGTAGGGACTGTTGCTGATGTCATCTCCCCATTCCATGCCCTGTGAGCAATTCAGGACACTCTGGCAAGCACCCAGCACGAACTGGGTGAAGCTGATGAGAGACCTCTGGACCAGGTACCGCAGAGAATCCTGAAGCATGAATCTGATGCGCTCCATCAGCTTACGCAGCTTGGACCTCTGGTAGGCATCCCAGTCACTCTGCTGCAGGTCAAACCGCCTGCCTGCATCGCTAAGGCTGCTCCTAATCACAGTCCTTATGGTATCGCTCCAAGTATCCTTGAGAAATTCCTGAACCTAGGGCAAAGAAAAAAGCAAGCTGAGTAATCCTCCAAGGGCTGATGGGAAAACAGTATGGCAAGGTGAGCTGCTAACTGGGGCTGCAGGACCTTTCTCTGCTGTGAAAGGAAGCTGTTCTCTCAGAGCTAAAAGTAGCTCTCAACACCCCCCCCACACATGTGGCTTCTGAACCTGGTCATATATCTCTTTCACTGACAAAAGACCCACAAAAAGAAAGCCAGATATTAAAAAGTGGGAGTGCTCTATTCTCTGTTTTATACACAGTGTTTCCTTTTTGTTCTCTTTTCTATAGAGCAGTATCCCTGGAGCTGCCTGTGTCAGGGTCCCTCACAAAAAGTTGTGTAGACAGTATGATGAGCATGTAAAGGACAGAATGTTGTCTTCTCTTGACAAGTGAGAAGAAAGCGCAGAAGAAGCCAAGAGCAGCAGCAGTTTGCAGTATTTTAATTTATTAAAATACCACCAAGTGTCACTTCTGCTCCACAGGCAGCTTGCTGTTTGTGTGTAATAAAAGAACCTTAGTCACCGAGTGGATGACAACACTGCCTAGCTGAAACAGCATGGGACTGGGAAGGACCAGCACATTCTCTGCCACTGATTTACTGTGCAACACTGTGCAAGCTACTCTGTGTGGCCACATCCAGGGTGCAATGTGCTGCCCTCAGAGGACACGAAGATCCTCTGGTGGGAATTACCACAGAGTTGCAAATTTTTGTCCTACTCTGTCTGCTGGCATTGCAAGCAGAGTAATTTAATTAAGTACATAAAGAACATAGAGTGTACAGAAGAATTACCCCCATGAGTGTTTCAGTGGGAATCAAGGATCTTGTGCCTTGCAGCTGGATGGATGGGGAAATAAAGAAAAAGAAATAAAAGGAAAAAAATAGAACTTTTGAGCGCAAACCAGGACTTGTACCTGTGGAGGAAAGAGGTGTTGCAGCCCTATATGGCCACTTGTTTAACACATGACTTAAGAGCATGGTCAGCATATGGTCAGTCCCCTGGCTGATCCTAACCAGGGGACTATGACTCCTTCAGCCCATTCTCCCCACACCCCAACAAATTTGACAGGCTCATGCAAATTCCTCCCTGCCCCAAACATGATGCTGTTGTATTGCATGAAGTGAACCAGGGAACGGGACATGATGCTTCCTTTGACTGAGCTCATCAGTTTCCAGAAAATCAATCTGTAGCTGCTGCACCTGTCTAATACACACTGACAGCACTGCTGGCTGCTCCATGTGGTCACCCCTCACACTTCCTCTGCTCACCTGAGTGAAGGTCTCCGTCTGGATCTTTTCAAATTCCTCCAGAGTGACAGTTTTGGTTAAGGTTGTGTTAAACAGAGACATGACAGCTGCCTTGTTGCACTCATCTTGTACCTGTGCAAGGAGATGGATGACTTCTGGACTGGTCAAGAGTGAGAGAAAGTTGAATTCTCGCTGTTGTTTACGAAAAGGATAGTCTGGGACAGAGACGAGCCCTAGCGCCAAAGGAAAAAAAAAAAAAAAGTCATTGCCTGCAACAGCCATTCCAGCTTCTGTTTTTAGAGTACAGCTCCCTTTGGAAAGCACTTGTGAAAAGAACTCTGCTCTGATGCACAGGCTTAATCATGTAGCAACTTAAGCAGATGAATGAATGAAAGAGGGAGACTCTGCTCTGCAGCAGAGACCTTCTACAGCCTCCCATGAGGGGCTGAGGTGCTGTCTTGGTGCCTGACCTTCCAAAGGCTTTGGCTCATGAAGTTTCCATGAGAAAGAACCCTGGAACTGAAGAAACTTCCCACTGAGGCTTCAGGGCACAGCTGAGTCATCTCACTTATGAAAGGCCACTTGTGAACCACCTCAAGGCCTTCCAGCCTTTGGAAGATTGAAGTGCACAGAATCTGCCTCCCACCCCCCAGCCTTTTACTGGGGCCATTTTCCTCCTGTTTGGGACTCTAGAAGAGCCTGAGCCCTCTTCCACACCTGAGGCATTTCCCAGCTGGGCACAGCAAAGGCAAGGCAGTCAGCCCCAGCACAGTGCTAAGCTAATCGCACTGCCAAACCTTTGGTGCCATTAAGGGTACACCTGCAGAATTACTGCTGCTGAGCTGATGAGTTCTAATGTATTATACTGAGGTAACACGAACATGCAAACATACCCTAAAAAAGAGGAGACATACCCAAAAGTCTCACATAATCTCCTGTTGCTGCCCCTTATGAGCCCTAATCATTACCATGAACCTGAGAGTTCCTATAACAAACCATGAATCCTGTCAAAGACAAGAGGTAACCCCACTGAATTCAAACTGTTTCACTGTGTCCCCTACCTTTCTCTGGTGCTTCCTTCTCCTCTTTGTCAGGCAGGGTGACATAAGAAAACATCTGAGGTTTGGAAGTGACAACTCTGTCAAAGCTGATCCTGTTCATGATGTGTTTATACTCTAATTTCACTTCGTTCTCCAGGCTGCTCATGTAGTCTAACATGCTGTTACAAGACACAGAAACACTGAGAACCCATGGTGTTTGAGCACAAGTATGCCTGTAGCTTTACTGCAAACGCCAACCCTCCTTCCCTCCCTCCCAAATTTGCTAACCCAGAAGCTCACCTACCAGTGAACACACCAGGAGAATTTTGCAGACAATGAAACAGCCAGCAGAGGTATCAACTGGACTTTTAATGACAGAGGCAAGTGGGGATTGAGGACTAGGACTGTAGCCTTCTTAAGTGTCTTTCAGTTCAAAGCAACGTCTCCACTGGGGAGAAACATTACAGAGGGAAGGAGAAATAACCACAAACTGAAGAAAATAGCTGGCAGTTCTGGAAAAGTTGGGCTATGCAAGCTGGCCTCCCACTTGCTTCCTGCTGAACACCTCTTCTTCTCCATTTCCTCAGCCAGAACACTCACATAAAGTGCTGAAACCCTGCTCTGTTTGCCTTAGGAAATCATCATCCTTTACCTCAAGCAGGCAGGGTACTTTTCTTTATCCCTGTATTTCTGCTCACAGAGACTAATTACTCCCCTACTCTCTAGTTCAGGCCGGCAGACCATGCAGCCCTTCACACCCTCCTATTTCTGAGCAAGGCAGTCACTTATGGCTGACTCCCAGAAACACCACCAATGGCTCATGATTCATCAGCCCAGGGACATTAAAATGCCTCCCCGATATGAACTGCTTCACAAAGAGATACTCGATTACATCCAGGTGGAGATCTCCCGTTCTGTTTGCCTTCCCCGTGCAGATCTTCTTTTGATTTGTTTCAGCAGCTGTTAATGGGTAGAAGACCCACCAGCAGACAACAGCCAGGTCTCTGGAGACAATGGGTGGTCTGCAGATCAGTACAGCAATGACTGATCTGTTCCTCAAAAGCACAGGGAGAAGCAGGGTCAGACATGCCGTTTTTATCAACCTTGCTGTTGAAGGCCACTTAACTGCAGGTGTAAGCATGGCTTGGTGGGTGTGCATATGGAACCTACTTCATCTGGGAATGCTAACAGACCACCCATCCCTGGGGCTGCCATCTGCCCGCTTCTGATGCCACTCTGGGCAGTTGGCTGCTGAAGATCCGCCTCCACTGACACTTGTGTAGCCCTATGAAGTCCCACAATGTTTATGAACTGAAGGCTGAGCCCCCAGACATGTACATGATGCTTTACCTCATCTCATCCTTCACTTTGGGAGTCTGCACAGCCAAGCGCCTCATCCTCTGCAGGCTTTTCTCATTGATGCTGCCCATCTCCTCTGTGGCCATGCAGTCCACGTACAAGTGGTACATAAGCAGCCCCTGCGTCTTCTTGCGCACGCTGTCGGCAGAGGCCACGCGCTCTGCAAACACCTGGGGATCCTCGGCCAGGAACTGCAGGCAAACTCGTGGCACCCAGTACTGACATGGCAACAATGGAGCTCTTCCTGGGAAGTGAAAGTACAGCTTACAAGAGTCTGCAGGGAAAACAAAACTCAGAATGGCTTGCAGTGCTGACAGCAGCTTTCGATAGACAGGATAATTGGACTGCGTGCAGGAGATCAAAATGAGGGACCAAAGCTGAGGACAGCAGGAGACAAGGAGCATCTCCAAACCTTTCAGGAGAATGGTACTTCATTTTAATCTGTCCACATTCCCCTTCACAATGGCACTGACCCAGAAAGACCAACATTTTACTTTTCTTGAAGGCAGGAAGGATGGGAGATGGATTAAAAAGAAAGGTGTGTCCAAAGGGAAAACCTCAAACAGGGTGTCAAATTAAGGTGTGGAGTGCTCTTCCCTGGACGTTTTTTCAGACAAGTGAAACAGACACATATCAAGAGTGATAACAGTGAAAGGGATTAAATGACTTTTTGGTGTCCCTCCCATCTCCAGCTAGGACAAGAATTGGTAATGAACTGGCTCTCAGACTATATGACAGGTCCAAAAAGACCTTATTTGAAACACACCTTCTCCAGTTATTCCTCCATTGAGGATGGGTCTCCCTTCTTCATCGCGCACCAGACCGTTCTTGTCTGTTTTATGGACCAAGTAGAGCTCGGTCTCCTTGTCATAATCCAGAACACCAACATCAATCCACTCGTAGATCAGCTCCTGGCTTTTGGGGTCCTCTGAGAGAGCCAAGGATTAAAACAGGGTTAGTCCATTTTCCTGGACGCTACAGCAAATGGACTTTCTTGATCAGAGTGGTGATGCTACAGTCAAATCCACTTGCTTGTTTGAATCTCAGTCAATCTCACGTAGTTTCTGTTGTGACCAATTAAATAATGAACTTAGGTCTTACAGCTTAGAATTCTCAACTTTTTGCACACAGCAGACAGATATGTATCTATATTGGTATCGGTATGGATACAGGTCAGGACAGCTGTCCTGACATTATGCTGTCCATTCAACCTGAAGAGTTGAATCAGTGATCAGGTGTGGTGTTCTCCAAGACAGCTGCAAGTGGAACTCAACCATCATGTGCTTGGTGCCCAAGGATACACACACCTTATGTTTTATGCTTCAGTTTTGCAGACAGCCAAGCCTCTGGAGGCTGCTCCAGAGCTGCAGATATCAATTCCCATGCTTTAAAGCTACTACAGATGTGTTAATATGAGCTGCAGCCACAGCTGGACACCAGTACAACTGTACCTTAGTAATGCCTTCTCATTGAGAAGGCTCCAATGATGGGAAAACAATGTCCAGATTACTTAATTCGGCCCAGGTTTACTACCTGTATGTTCACTGTAATCTGAACTCATCTTCTGATCCTGCACTGGCAGAGAAAACCAGGCAGAACATACTGTGTGGAAGGTACCTAACTCCATGAAGATAGCTATGCACCAATAAAGAGAAATGTTGTCTGTGCTGGTGGAAAGTCAAAAGGCAAAGGCTACTTCTAAAAATTTGGAAATGGTCCAGGGCTGGACTGGCAGTCAGTGAGACCTCTGGTCTCTTGCTCTGACTGCCTGAGCCTGGTCAAAATGAGATATGGCTTTTCTGCTGTTCAGAGCTACACTCATCAGAATCTTCCTGTTCCCTTCTGCTGAATGGGCCTGTAACTGTTCGTGTTGCCCTGCTTGAGCAGTAACTGATTCAAGTTTTACCATGTCCAAGTACATCATCTGTAGGTAAAAGTGCTTTTCCAGGCACTGGCTTTCTATCACAAGATCCTGGCTCCAGTCCCAGTGAGAGCCACTCTTCTGGAGTTCGACAGTCATATTCATCATCGTCAAATACCTAAAAAGCAGGGACATGACTGAAACTAAGATTTACTTCAGAAACAAGGAAACAACCAATAAAAAATTTCGTGAAAGGAAAAGATTAACATCCAGTTCCTTAATGGGCTACAAAATATGGAAACCAGTGCAGGTGCAGAAGCTGTGCTGATCTTTGGTCAACAATTTTCTCCCTAACAGCAGTGTCTGTACCTCCAGCCCTTTCCTAGGAAGAACAGACCAACACCTGGAGAGGTCTCCTGCAGCAGTACTGCTGACTACTGTGTGCAGAAGGAAACACGAGACACCTTCCCTTTGGACACACAAAGGACAGTGAGGAGCACTCTCAAGGACTATTAGTTCTGATAAAAGTTGGGGGCACCCTGCAGAAGATGCTCAGCATTCTTGTAGAGACCCTTCAGAGCCCGAGCCAGCTCCAAAGCATTTCCTTGTTTTGTTGCTTGCTGTGTCAGTACTGGCTAAGTGTCCTGCCATCCTCAGAAACCTTCTGTGGTATAAGCAATGAGATGGATCACAAGTACCAAACTTGTTCTCTTACCTTTAATGGGAGGTAGATGGGAAAGACAGAATCGTTTGTCTCCTCAATAGATGGAATATTGTCAGGGTCATAGTGCCTTGGCATCAGCTGATTGGAGTCTATCCCCTTGCTGGCTAAGAGCTTAGCAATATCAAAGCTGAGATACAGCCGTCTCCTCCTGGTTTAAATCAGAAGGGGAAATAACCATTTAATATGCCTATAAACATTCCCATGCCTAAGACTCCACTTTTATTACTGTGTACCCCTATCAGTAAAAACATTTTTAGTACACATTGCATCTATGTCTATTTCTTCATTTATAGCACAAAATAATTCAGTGGAAGTGACCTAGAATGATCAGTTAATCCAATCTATAAATTATATACATAATAAAAATTTTAAAAAAGAATGACAAAAAGATGACATAAACACTATTTAAAAACAATTATTTTCTACCCACATCCCAGTGAATTGTCTTTTGCACTCTCTGCAATGTCTGCACGCCCCACTTTGGAGACCATTGCCTTACAGGATACTGTTTTCTTAAGGTTTTTTGACATGCTATGTCTTGAAAGCAAAAATCAACACCCTAATCTGCTGTGTCCATTCCACAACGATGCCTCTAGCCATTTTCTGGTTACTTACCTCTCTTCTTCAACCTTCCGGGGGTTTTGCCCTGGAATCCGTTTGAAAGGCATCTGCACTTTGGGCTTAAATGATTGCACAGGGAAATCTGACTCAGTGAGGGCCTCAGTGGATGGTCCAACCATTTGCTGATCCAGGAGACTTCTGAAGTTGCCAGGCATCTTCAATTTTGTGACTAAGACAAAGAGAAACAAATCTGAAACCACCAGGCATCACTTGGCTTTACATTCACACATAAAGGAGGACTCTGCTGTCTACTGGGTTGTCTGCAGAAGTCACGTCACTAGATTTGTAAGAGAAATCAAGCAGAAATCAAATTAGAAACAGAAGGAAAGACACTTTTCCCCTGCTACAATATGTGATTGTGGTTTTCCAGTATCAAAATGATGGCATAGAAGAAACCTGCACTGAGAATTCCTGCAGTTTTTTAGGGGGCAAGGCACTGACCTGGCTCTAAGGAGCTGTTTTGTTCTCAGCTTTGCTACAGACTCTCTACATGATAGTGGGTGAGTTACTGTCTCTAGTGCACAGCTTCCATCACCTTCCAAAGGAGATGGGATTCCCCTGCCTCTTTGGGGAGCCCTGAGACCAAGAGTCTGTCATACCTGGGAGGAACTTGGTCAAGGTGGTGATAAAAGGCTCATGAATATTGCAGGGCAAAAGAAACTGCTCAGGTCATCTTTGTCTGCTGAAGTGCCTATTCACACCTTGGGACAAACCACTTTCTTCTCAGCTTTTGCTCAAGCAAACCACCCACTCACATCAGCAATTGTGTGAGAAAAAATTGAGTTAAACAGCCAGCAATCTCACCATTTGGCCAAACATTTTCATCAGAAATCTGGACTAAGCAAAAAGTATACATTTCCAAGAACTGGCAGAAATTAAACCATGTCATTTACCCCATAAATAAACCAAACTGTTTATATTGCTAAACAAGTTGCAAATAATAGAACAGCAGCAAACTGGGAATTTGAAGCTTAACCTAAATTAAGTAATTGCATGCAAGCTTTAAAAAGCACCATTCCCTAGACAGAACTAAGCATTGAACTAAAAATAGATTTTAGTGGAGTGAGAGATTTTCCTTTGATGAACTTTCACACTCTATCAAGGAGAAACTTAAAGTTCTGGTTTGTAACTGGCTGTTTTGAATGTCAAGCTTTGAACCCAACTGTTCACTGTGTTGCATGTGCTTCTGGAGTCATGGATGTGACCCGAGATTTCAAAGCAATTGTGTGGAGCAGACAATAATGCTAAAGCCAGACATGTTTCACAATGGTTAGGTACCAGAAGGTCCTCTAAGAAGTCATTTCCTTGTCTTCCTTAAATAGCCCCTGATTCAACCCTTGCAGCTGTACGTTGTCTGCTTAGAGACTAAAGGAAACGGCCACTAACCGGCTCCTCTCTCTCTACTTTTCCCCCCCTCACCCGCCCACCAGGAAGAGCAGCTAGCCTGGCATGAATGTGCTCTTAAACACTTGCATGGTCCGTAACATAAATCTGAGGAATCCCCAAAATGCAGCTCTTTAGCCTCGTGTGCATCTCCTGCTTGGGGTCTTTACAGAATGGCCCTGATTTGTATTTGTTGTCAAGGAGCACAGCTGTTCCAATTTAGTCACTTCATTGTTGCCAAATCCATGGCACCATCCATTATGGCACTTTGTGCACTATCAACTATTTATGTCAATACTTAGTGTTTCATTTGCATTTACATTTCCAACCTGATGGCTTCTTCCCCCTTGAAGAAGCAGCAGATCATAAATAGAGTTCTGTCTCCACTTGTTAAAGATGAGTCTAGCTTGTCAAGATTCACTTGAGGAAGCAGTCATTTGTCCTCACTCATGAAAATAAATGTCACATCTAAGCACAGGAGGGTGGAATATACAGTTCCCATCTTTCTCTAAAATCCTCTCACACACACACACTTTCTTCCCACCCGCTGCCAGTCTATGATCCATATCCCCAGGAGTGCTCTAGGGGCCAAGAGAGTGCTGGCAAACCTTCAACCATTCTCTGTTCCTATATTTGAGCATCCATGACATAAGTTCTTGTAAGCAGGTGGCACCAGCAGCTCTGTACACACAGAGAGCCCTTGCATCTAGGGAGAACAATCTGCTCTGGGGTGCAGCTGGGCGCAGAAAAAATAAATGAGAGAAGACCATGATTTTGGCTATGGGTACCTAAGTCCCGAATACAGCTCTCACAGGCAGGTCCCATTTTTGGGGTTGTCATGTGCAGGGCCAGCAGTTTAACTTGATGATCCTTGTGGGTCCCTTCTAACTCAGGATATTCTACGATTTTCACAGGAAAGGGACATTGCTGGCTCCATGCACAGTAAGAACACATGCAAATTCAGTGTTGTCCTGGCAGCAGGACCATAACTCCCATAGGCACCAGCACAGTCCACCCTGAACCCTGGAAGAAGTGGATATATACAGGAGAAAATGAAGCACTATTTTACCACCCACTCAGATCACTTTGCTGCACCTCTAAATGAAATCCACTTTTCACAGGATATTCAAGCAGCTCAGCACCATTCCTGAGCACTGAGAGGAGAATGAAAGCAGAGCACAAACCCAAAGGCAGCAGCCTAATTCCCAGCATGCCCACTACAGGCAACCTTAAACAGTTATAGCCCAGTTTCCTGCCCCACCACGTTCCCTCTCAGTGTATTCACCTTTAGGGCTGTGCTGCTCCAGGTCCGTCTGGCTCACCAAAGACTGGGACACACGAGGGCCAGCAGAAGCACCCTGGAACGTGAGGGAAGCGGCAGAGCACAGTCATGGCACAGCGTGAGTGGGGGTCACAGAGGTCCAGAGAGAAAGTGTCACTGTAAGACTGAGTTTACGAGATCTCTAGGGACAACTGAGACTGTGAGTAATGGTCAGAAAAGACTCAGAGACACAAATACCTGAAAAGTTCATCCCAGTGCACAGGGGTAGGGGATCTGCAAGCAGTGTGTGGCCTGATGTCAGCTTAAGATGTTGACTGGGGGCTGATTAGGCAGCCAGTCATTCGGGTTTTACTACCAAATACCACCTGCAGTCACAACCACAAGCCTGCCCTGCCCTACTGGCATCCTAAACCCAGGCAATTGTGACAGCGCTGTCACTGGCTACTGAGGAAGGCCCCATAACTCTGACCAGGATGAGTCTCATGGCTTCACTTTGTAAAGGTCAAGGTCTTGCACAAAGGTCTCTGAGCAAAGGAAGTGCTAGGACCTGGGGTGAAACCTGTATGTGTCCACATCAGCTGTACCACCGGTCTTTTCCTTTCAGGACAGCGCTGGAAAAAGAATTGCTCTTTGCACTTACCCCCGAGCTACTGGCTGTTCCTGGAGTAGGGACATCAGCAGAAACCTCGTTGCTTGTACTAGGACGGCTCCT
Source organism: Mystacornis crossleyi (assembly GCA_013400655.1). Taxonomy (NCBI): domain Eukaryota; kingdom Metazoa; phylum Chordata; class Aves; order Passeriformes; family Timaliidae; genus Mystacornis; species Mystacornis crossleyi. Next base: position 4,264 of record VYZQ01033466.1, on the reverse strand, counting down.
GCTCAGAAAATTCCTCAATTCCTTCCTTGCTTTCTCCATCTTCTCAAGAGAACAATGCTGTGACGTAACCCTGGGCTTGCTATGAGTGGAAAGACATTGAGCCTGTCACACACTGTATCTTTGGCACTCCTCCACACCCTCCCACAGTGCTGGATATCCTTGACTTGCTACAATGAGTGGGTAACACTCATCAGGTTCGATCCCCTGATTCGATACCAACCGCTGCATTCACGGCCTGGGGGCCATCAGACTCACGTGGCTGCCTCAATGGCTCACTAACCCTGGAGAAAGAGATTGCTTTATTATTCCAGATGGGTTTTCGAGTGGGAAAACCAGCAGTATACACAAGAAAAGCTGCTTTCCTTAAGCAGCAGGGGCTTCCTGGATCCATGGCAGCATTCAAAAGGCTGCCAGGAGAATTTGAGTAAACTGGGACTACAACAGAAGTACTACTTTTGCTGCACCCAAATCCCTTAAAAACCTTGTCACACTTGACTCCAGTGGGAGTAGGCTACAGCCTAGGATACCAATGCAGTTACTCCCAGGTGTAAGTCTCCCTCTTTCATTTAAATAATTCACGACAGATATTTAAGCATCACCTAACACATATTAAAATATAGCCAGAAGCTCCCCTCTTTCTCCTCCTGCAGGGGATATTTTTGCACAGCTCACAAATAATTTCTGCTCTTCCACCTTGGGAGACGCAAGTCCAGGCAAATATCACAGCTGTACAGCTTTATTTTATAAAAACCTTTGTGCACTGAGAGATACCAGTTAAGAACAGCTCTCAGACTTCTGGAGGGACGATAATGTAACTCTTGATTCTAGACTTGTCTAAACACAGAGATGACTATTGTAATTAGAGTAACTAATTAGAACAGCTAAAGTGACACGAACCCCTCCAGCCTGCACACACATGTGCTGATATAATGATGTACGCATACCTGTGTAACTTATTCCTATAAATGATGAGTCAAAGCTCTCCATGGTGTCTCTCAAAGGTACTCTGAGGCCAATACAGCTTACTGATCAATTCCTTCTCAGGGCTAGACCCAGACTCCTCATCCAGCCCTACTTGACTAGAGGTTTGTCTCCTGCACCCTTGCTAGGACCTTTCTTACTTCTGGTAGCCCTGCAGTAGGAGTCTTCCAGCTTCTCACAGCTAAGTGCTGCAAAGACCTTGCCTGGTCTTGCAGGCCACAGCTCGCACAGTACTTGTCTGGAGCTTCATCCTGACCTGCAGACAATTCCAAAGGACAATCCCTTTCTGCCATGCCCTCTCTGCTCTGCTCTTGAATGGAGTGAAAACTCTGCTCGTCCTATACTCTTGATGAGAGAGGGCAATCTTTTCAAAATTTCACCTTGCTGCCTGTCTGTGAGAATGAATCGGGTACGGGCCGCAGAGAAAGCATTACATGCACGCCGGAGATAAGAGGGAATAACTGTGCTGGTTTATTACTGAAGGTTCAAGCCAGTGTACAATTTTGAGAGGTTGAATCAAAAAAGAAATCAGATAATAAATCAAGGTTACCATGATGCGAATCTTTTAAGTGAAATGGAGTAAACTAACAGATTGGAAAGACCTGGGAGATGAGATCAATAATACCCCCTCCCCTCCTTCAAGCTAGAAAATCTCAAATCTCTCTCCACTCAGCTTTGCTTTGGCATGGCAACTGGAATCTCACACCCTGAAGAATGAATTTTCCATGGAGGATTTTGTTTTTATTAGCTATTTTATGCTCTGGCCATATCTATTTTAGCAGCCCAGCAGGACTGATTGGAATCAGCCAAGATCCAAGGATTCCTGATGAATCACTGCTGGACTCTTTCGTGCTTGCTGCACCAGCACCAAGAACAGCAGCAAGGCGGAACGACCCTGCGGCACCTCTCCTGATGTGTCACCTGAGTGTCCTCTTCTTGGGAGCAGGGCCAGCGTGGTAACATGACTTGCTCTACTTTTGCCTCTTAGGACCAGAATCCTAAATGCACCCAATTTAAAGAAGCCAGCTCCAGGACACAAGGTTCATCTGAATCATTAGTAGGGGTAAGTGACTGAATTCATTCCCAATTTAGCAGGACTGGCTGCTGCCCATGACGGACAAGTTTCTATGACTGGGGAAAAGTGTACCAAGCCAGCCCACAGCAGGCCTAATTCTTTGCCACTTTGCTCCCTGTATACTCACTCATATCTCTGTAAAGTCCTTCCTGAGCACTTATGTCAAAATAAAACAAACCCCTACACAGTGTCCAGATCAAAAACATCCATCATGCTCTCCCAGCTGCACAGAGGGAAGGTCCTGTGTTTCCAACTGCAATAAAACCTGACAGACACCACTTAAAATAAAGAACAAAACCAGGCATCCAAAGTTTTTCCAGCAATTCCCCAAACAAATCAGTAAAACAGCTTGTCTTGAGAGCACTAAAGCTGATGCAGATATGGAAAAACTGCTAAGCACAAAGGGAATCCTACTCTCCTGCCACCCCAGTACTGGGACGTGTCTGGGTTTTCCAACAAGGAGGTTTCCCAGAGCATGGTGGGGAGCTCACTTCCGTACCAGCCTCCAGCTAGCAGGTGGTTTGGCTGGTCCCATCCACCTCTCAGGAATGGTCTCCAGGCTGGTTTCAAAGACAAGAAGAGAGACCCTCTCTCTTTTATTCAGCCTAGCTGCTGAGCCAAGCAGTTGACTGCAGAGCAGTTTCCTTTCCAAGCTTCCAACAGCCTTTCCACATCCCTGAAAGAATGCAGACCTAGGGCTGTCCTCCCCACCCTCCATCCAGGAGTGACCCCCGACCCTCATCCCTGGGCAGCAGAGCTTGGCATGGATTGCCAGGGCTTATGGGAGAGAACACCTTCCATCCTGCAGTGAGCACACAATGGCAGTTCAAGCTTTCAGCCAGCTCTGCCACAGCAGTTGCTGATGGTACCACATAGCTTGTGCTCAAGGATTCCTTGTTTGTCCGAGGGATCCTGAGGAAGAGCAGTGAAACTGCCCAGTGCCCCATCACACTCCAGCTGGGGACAGGAGGCTGGATACCTGCCACATCCAATGCCTTCACTCTCTTCCTACTTGGAACACTTTCCTCAGGACTGAAGCTCTCCTTTGATACGGAGAGGTACAAACGTGGAGGAAACAGGAGTCCAGCTCGTTGCAAGTAGGTGAGATGTCTTCCTGAAAGCAGCTTCTCTGCCCTCCTCAGTTCTTTCAAATAAGGTTCAAAATGGCTAAAAATTGCAACAGAACAAGAGAATAGTCCTTTAAATATCATCTAACCCCTAAGCAAAACCGCAGATTGAATCTAGTATTTATCTAAAATCTATTTATCTGTAGATAGGCAGAACCCCAGCTACTAGACCATCTGGACACCAACATACAGAAATTCCTTCTTCCTATAATTTAAGCCATACAGTATCAGCTCAGGCAAGGTGATGCGCTCTCAACAAACTGCTTTAAACGTTATCCCGTACTTCAAATCCCTTCTACTTTAAAAAGCGAGTTGAAAGTAATTTCGAGTTTTATAGCAGCCCATTCCCTCCAACAATTTGCAGGGTTTTAAAATTGATTTTCCTCTGGGTTTTTAAATGCATTCTTTTCTCCACGGGGAAGCACCACGCAAGCACCGCCTGAACCGGGGGGAGCAGCACAGGCGGATGGCGGCCGGGCCTGCTCGTGACGCCCAGGGCTCGGCGGCACGGCCTGGGCTTACAGCCGCGGGCGGTGCTGCAGGACACCCCGCCAAGCATTTACACCGCCACTCCAACAATGGCCGTGTCATTTACGAAGCACAACACGGGTGAAACAAGCGCTGCTGTTGGTTTCATTTCTGACGGACCCCGGGGCAGCGGGAGGAGCAGCCCAGGGCAGTCAACGTGCGACGTGTGGAGATGGGGCAGCGCCAGGAGCAGCTCCCGGCGCCCAGCCTGTGCGCCAGCCGCGGGGACACCCCGCTCCCAATGCCCCGAGGAATCCTGGCCCTGCCCGACACTCCCAGTGTCCTGCAAACAGGAGGGGACTCCCTCACGAGCCACCCGCGCGCCCGCCCTCCCGGCCCAGCCCGGCGGGGCCCGCTCCAGCCCCCGAGCCCCTCCTGGGAGCCCGCAGCCCCAGGCCCGCTCCGGGGGCCGGCGGGGCCCTGTCGGACCCTGCCTGGCGGTACGCACCGACCGACCCGAGTCCGCCCCGACGCCGCACGCGTTGCCACGGGAGCAGGGGCGGGCAGAAGGCTCCGGCTGGAGACTGCGGCTCCCGCCCCCCCCCCCCCCGCG
>VYZQ01033459.1:0-11925 GCA_013400655.1 Mystacornis crossleyi | reverse complement strand
GAAGGTACGGGAGACCCTTCCAGAACTGCTCAGCCTCCAGCCTCCCGGAGGAACCAGAGCCTGGATGGGGGGGCAGAGGAGGCCAGGCAGGCACAAGTGCTTGGTTTAGAAGCAGGAAGGCGGTGCTGATGAATGCCATGTTGAGCTGCAGGCTCTGGAGGGGCTGGTTTCAGACATGGGACACAAGCCTGTCATGCAGGTCCAGCTGCCCTGGAGACTCCAGGTCTTCACTCCAGGCACTGAGGTTCTGGTCTCAGCTCTGCCAGTTATTCTGCCTTCACACACAAATTAGCCCCCTGATGTCCAGTGTGGGATGCTGGACTTGAATGTTCAGGAAAAAGAGTAACAAGCAGCCAAGGGAGCTGTCAAAGCTTACAAGCCTTTGGGCTCTCCCATTGTACAGAGCAGAAAGGGACATGGGTGACCTTGGGCAGCGTGGCACCTCCCTGTCACCCCTTGCATCAAGCACCATGCCGGGACGCCACGTCTCGCACCCAGGCCGAAGCAGACTTCTCCTCACCAGTCTCCATTTCTGTCTGTCCTTCGCAGAGCACCTGATGGCATTAAGCATCCAGATGCTCTTTTCCGTCCCCAAATTTAGCTCTTTTCATGGGTTGCTATCCATCTGAACCCTGCCCACATGGCAGAGCTGCTTTAGTATTAGCTGTCTGTCACCGACTGGCTCCTTGCTCCCAGAGCCAGCTGCACGATGACACTTAACTGCCGAGCTCAGCCATGCGCAGACACCAGGCACTCCCAAGTCAAGCTGCCCACGGACATCGGCCTTCGCTTGTTTATAGCCCAACTGCAGATTTAGGACCACTGAGCTCGCCGTTAGCAGCTCAGCCTTTCCACACCCGTCTGTATCTTGACATTACAAAGCGTGTTTAACTCATGAATACTCCCAGAATAGTCCTGCTGGCAGTTCTCCCCTCCCGCCCGCCCATGCTGGTCACTCGCACCGCAGTCGCATTTTCCAGCTGGTGGGTTGTTTTTACTTATAGTCTCCTACAAGTTTTCCAGCTGAGCTTTTGTTCCAGGCTCGGCGTTCAACTTAATAACACAAGTCTGGCTTTTCCCAGTTGTCTTTTGCAAAACCACAGCCCAACTTTGAAAGTCTTGGGCCCATCTTCCAGGCCACTCTCACTGCAAATGGCACAAAGGCAGTGGATGTGCCTGGGGCTCAGGGTATACCCAAAGGGCTGGAGCTCAGCAGTGCTAAAGTTTACACAGCCCAAAGGAAAAAAGCCCTGTGGATAAGCAAACCCGACAGTATTTTCCATCGCCACGTGCCTCACACACCACGCAGCCATGTGTGTGCACATGCAACACAGCTTCCACCCAGAGCCACCTGCTCTTCAGGGTAGACACCTCGTGGTGGAAATACTTCTCTCATTTGTCCTCTTATCCTGCCATGCTGGAATGTGGGCTTGCCATTAGAAATGTAATCAAAACATTCCCACACAAAATACCTGAAAGCATTATTGAGGGATGTTTTTCAAATCTCAATTAGAAACAAGCTATTCTGTAGTCTCAGTTTTGCTTCAGTCTCAGATCAACGGGGATGTGGCATTTTAATTTCTTTAAAAGAAAGGACAAATCTCAACACAAAGAGAAAGGAAAAAGGCAGACATGCTGAAAAACAAGAGGATAAAAGGAAGAAAATCCAGCACAACTTCCCTAAACAGAACTAGCAGAGCACAAGGAAAAAAAAAAAGAGTAGCAACCATTTTTCTTGGTAATTTACTTAAGAGATTGAGAGCACAGCCCTGAAACTGCAACAACCTTTTTTTCTTAGCGGGCAAGGAAACCTCCGGCCATGGCTGCCTGGAGATGAGGAAACCACATTCACTCTACTAACCCTGCAGTGGGTTTGTGCTGTGGCAGTCCCAGAGATCCCCAGGAAAGAGCCCTGCTGTGCCCAGCAGTGTTCATGCACATCCAAATACACACACACACACGTGTGTGTGCCTAGGAGAGAGTTTCCTTTCCAACCCAAAGACCTTCCAGCCTTATCAGACAATTGAGAGCCTGTGACTCCCATCCACTAGAGACTTTACCGGGCCTTAACTGGGAAACAGTAAAGCTGGAATTCTGCAAGGCAGACATTCCACTGCAGGGAAGGCATCTGCCCTCACCTTCCTTCTCTCTTCAAGTTTTTTGAGTTAAACGGATGGATGCATTAAACTGACAATTTAATCACCAGCTGCCACGCAGAGCAGAGGGAAGACGGGGAGTTACAGCTCCCACTTCATCCCTTCCTTCTCCCACAGCGCCTGCACACTGGGGGACCCCACATCCAGATGGGACTCTACATGCAATAGCCTCAGTACTGTGGTGGAGAAATGACAAAACTCCGTGCTTTCACAGATGTGAGGTAAAAACAATCCCTGCATTTTCACCTTTCTGACCAAACACAGCTCTGATGAAGTGCCTGGGAAAGCTGGAGGCTCCATCCATGCCACAGGCAGTGAAGCATGGAGCAATCCCACTGGGCATCCCCGCAGCACCCTGGGACTGCAGCGGAAGGGACAACAGGGTGCCCTCATCTCCCCCCTGAGGAGTGTCAATCCAACAGTGTTGTAACCTAGAGGGTAAATAAGTTATCTCATTTGACTTCTAGATTTTGTGGCCACGGACTGCTGGGTTAGGAGCCAAGGCATCATTGTAGGGTGCAGAAATTGCCTCCCAGGTGAGGAGCACTACACTGGAAAACCACATGGAGGACACAGGGGAAGTGTGGGCACTGACTCTGAGACAGTCCAAGGCAGAAGTTGTGTTTCCACGCCACCTGAGCGGGACCAGACCATGCTGCCTGCTTTTATCAGAGGGAAATGGATCAAGAAATCTGTCCTGGCAAAGGCCAAAGGCAAGGTCTCTGGGACACTGCTCAGGTGCTGGGCTAGCAGACTACCCTACGTGTTTTGGAGGCAAAAGGCCTGTTTCTATGTCCATTAAATCCAGCAGGAATGTCAGATTGTTAGGAGCAGGGAAGATTGGTGGAATCCAGTGGCACATAAGTGAAAGGTGCAACTTTACTGACTTCCGGGGTGGATTTCCCAAAATGTAAAAAACGTGAGGCATTAAAGCCTCACCCTTTCAGAGATCTCAAGCTTTAGTGCTAAACAACAGCAGGGCTCTCAGCTCTACAACATTTCCAAAAGGCCAGTGTTTGAAAAGATGATGTATAAAACTCTCCGGGTTCTACCAAAATCTAAAGAGTTGTTTCCCTTTCTCTGTCTGCCTCTGATAACAGATTATTATACTTCTCATACCACTTTATCTTCAAATCACCCAAATATCACAATCAGGCTTAAATGCAGGCAATCAAATAAAATATGCATTTCATAGACACTGATTTCCACACACTGACTACTAAATTGGCACAACTTACTACTTTTATCCTGAAAGATGTAAATGAAGGGGTCAAGATCTTTTAATAAACAGAATGGGTAAAATGCATGAAAAACTATTCCCTGCTTAAGAAATTCCTTCATTGTTAAAAAAGGCTTAGAAAGTCATAACAAAGTGGAAGGAGACAAGAAGCACTGAAGATGCACACACACCCTCTCATGGCAAAGTTCTCATTAGAGTAACACGCGTATTCTCATCTCTCCAGTTCACCTTTCCACTTTAGTTCAAAAATATGTATTTTTTATCCACCAGCTGATGGGAGTTGAAAAGGCAGGGTAGCTGTCTGGCTCAGTCACTAAGGCAGATGTAATAAAATACACTCCTCCTCCCTATCATTCGTACTTCATAGACACAAAGCAGTTTAGGGCTCAGTAAAGCAGGAGATGCTTCGGGGGCTCTGTAGAGAGTCGCTGCCAAGTGGTCTCAGCCTGTGGTGGGTTTGTAAAGCACTGATGGAAAAGTGTAGTGCATCTTTCAGGAAAAGCACAAGCGCTGCTCTAGTGAAAGTGGCCTGGAGTCCCACCAACTTTCACACTCTCAAAATGGTCTGGGGAAAGACCCAACTCTCCTCAGCTGGAAACTGCAACTACGTATTTTACAGAATACATCTGCAAGAAGGGAAAAAATATTCCTGGCTTCACTAATTGCCTTAAATCTTCCCAAAGCAAGAAAGAACAGCCTTGGTCATTTATCTTCTCCTCAGCTCAATTTGCAGATATTCACATTGATTTTGAAAGCTTCCATCACTCAGACAAACCCAGCGTCTCAATGGCAGCACTGCCAAGCAAGGATTATCACAGCCACTGCAGACTCAAAGCTACTGCTCGGATTCACAACAAGCTCCCCCCCGTTCTTCTGTCTTGCTGAATTTCTCGCTCTGACAGCATCTTCAGGCAACAAGTTCTACCAGTGAGCTACAAGCTGTACTAAAAAGCATTTAACTTGCAGCAGACCTGTTGTCTTTTAATTATACCGGGTGCCCTCTGCTTCTGCTTTCAGCACAGGGGCTGACAGGACCAGCAAACAGACCATTTTAACAGGCAAACAGCACATTAATGGTTCTACCTTATTGTCTCTTTGATTTTCAGAACTCAATAATCTTAATCTGTTTCATCTACATTTTAAAACTGGAAGAAGTGTGATCTGGGGAATTAGACTAATTTCAAGCCTTACTGAAATAGTGGAACAAACATTAAGAGAAAAGCCTAAAAGGATAATAGAATTGAACAATAAGCACCAATATAATGAGACAAACTTGATTGCTTTCTTTTATAAAATTACAAAATCAGTGATCAGAGGAAGGAGGTAGACGCCACATTCAGTTTTTTGTGGAGCTTTGATACATCACCTCGAAACCTTGTTCTCAAGGATAAATTGCTGTTGTTTTCAGTAGGAGTGCTGTTACTTTAGCTGAAGGACCAGAAACAAAGAACACTGGGTCACTGTTTAGAGCAGAATCCTCTTAATTAACCCTTTATAAATAATTAGCAGAGGTGACGAGCACGCTGTGGAAATGAGCGGTATGTGTTACAGATGGTTAGCAAACCCTCGGCACACTAAATTCCAGATGATAATAAGATATGGCTGCAGGCGACCCACTGACCCCTCTGCTGTGAGACAGCAATGAATCATTCATCCTCCCTTTATAACAACAAAACCACAACACAAAATTGTGTTCAAAAGACCAAATCAGAGGGATGCAGTGGATGTGTTTTTGTGATGAGCTACAGCTTCTCCATGACTTTCCCAGGAAGAGAGGGAGGTGGGGAACCCACTGCCTGCAAGACCAGCATTCCTAACACACAACTTACTTGGCACTTCAGAAAGGCTGAAGCTGTAGGAAAAAAGAAAATCTTAATTTGAAATTTGCTTAAGTAGGTAATGTAGATGGAAAAGGGCATCTAATGGGATGCACCACACTTTAATGCTTACAGCGATTGAGGAGTGAATGCAGAAAACCAATTAGGAGATTACAATAAGGAAAGACAGCAAAAAGCCCACTTCAGCTACAGAATGAATGTGCAGAGTAAACCTTTTAGGAAATAGAAAAATTCCTCTTCACCATGGCTGCTCCTGGTATATTCCAAATTCTGCAATTTTACAACCTTTTTTTCCCCCCCCTTTTTTTAGTTCTTTCTTCACTACAGCAGAAGCTCTGGATTTAGCAAAGCACTAAAGGAAATCTGAAGCAAACCGCCATGCCTAGAGAGCACACACCCTGCCACAGTCCACTGGGGAAAATACTCGGAGCCTATCAGATACTTCACCTGAAAGGCCACGCTGGTGTGACTCGTATGGCCTGGAGGCATCTGTTGAATTTACTGGAAAAATCAGCCAGATTGATTCTTTCACTTCTCTAACACATTGCCCTACATATGCTGTCACCAGTCTTGCTCCTGTTTGGCTTCTCTGCAAGTAAGGTCCAGCATGGGGTGGTTTTACCACTTGACTTCTTTGTTTCCACGAGGTTCCTTGGAAAAAGCCTCTCAACAGCAGTCGGCACAGCCCACCCTGCCAGTGCTGATCGGTGCTCGCTGCTGCTCTGGCTGAATGGCTGGGCTGTTTCCTACAACTGTGAAAAAAGCCAGTTTAACAAACCATGTACTATTTTAGCTCTGGCACGTGAAACCTGCACAAGACCTACAAAGTAAATGGGAGACATGCTGTTCTCCTGACGATTTCAACAAAGTCACCCGTAAGACTCCCTCCTCCAGCTCGGCTTGGCTGCAAGTCAGGAGCAGGTGTCCTACATACTGCCCACAGCTTGTCTTCTACCACTCCTGCACCACCAACCACCTCGTTCCTCAGTTCCAAGCCACTTTAGCTCTCACAGACAAAAGGAACAGCACATGTCCAAGTCCTGGTGCCCATTCAGATGGGGCCACTGAGTATTGGCACTGGACTGTGTCCAGTTGAGTCCAGCCCACAAGGACGGAGTCTCCACTACTCATCTGTTCAATGTTCCACCACCCAACACTGGGCAGTGGGAGTCCTCCAAGACAGTCACACCATCTCCCTGATGACAAACCAGCATCAGAGCATGCAGGAGGGTCTCTCCATAGTGTCAGCACCAGGGAGGAGCGTCCCCTGCTTGGTGACATCCAGCTCCCTGTTGCAATGTACAGCCATAAACTGGATGTGTAGCTATTTGCATAATTATTTTCTTCCATAAACGAAAGGAGGCTGAGAAGTAATCTCTTTAGAGCAGGAGCACTGCAATGAGATGAGGCATCACCTCAACCACAGGCTCTGTATGCAGGGCATGCCAGAAATGGAAGTCTGTGGGCAGAGGGTTATGCTGGCTATTGATTCAAAGCCATGGGTTTAATGGGATAAAGGAGCCAAAGAACAAAGGAAGAAAGAGGCACCAAGCAAGAGATCATCTGAAGGGAAGTCTCTAGACAGAAGGACAGGGATCCCGAGTGAAGGAGCTTCACCCCTGGAGATCTCCAAAACCCAACAGACAAGGCCCTGACCAACACATCTAACCAAACCTGCTTCGTGCAGGAAGTTAGGCCAGAATCCTGCTATATTGCCCAGGACTGTAAGAACAGTTTTCAGAGCCCTGTTCTAGCAGGGATTTCATGCAAATGTGAGCAGAGATGCTGTATCAGCAAAACCAGCCTTGGCGTGCAATCTCAGAAGGGAGGAAGGCATCGCTGGCTCCATCATTACTTCCTCCTCCTCCTGAGGCAACCCACAAGCATGAAAGCATTTGCTAAGCAGCTAGACCAGAGCAGCAGCAGTGCCAAGGAGGTTTGGGTGCAGACTGCCAGAAGGCTTTGCCTGCAGAGCTGCTGCTCCATGACATCAAGTTGCTCTCATCCCAGTCATCAGCCACAGCAGCAAGCTGAAAGCAGGAGGAAAGGATGCAGGGGCAAACTCCCAGTTCACAAGCTGTTTCGAGTAGGACAGCAAAATTTGGTTTGTTTCGGTTTTCACCATGTTCCTCTTTTCTGTGAGATGTTGTGACACTGGTCAACTGAGCAACATTTAAAGAACGGATTCCCATACCAGGTCCTGAAACTCCCATAAGAAGCACAGTGAGGTACTTTGCAAGAGGGAGTCAGACTTGGGCTATAAAAGCCTTTCAGGTCCACAGCAGAGACATTTTGGATCCAGGACACTCGGAACATTCTACAGAATCTCTATATCCTAACAGAAAAGGGTCCTCCAGGTATGTTCCTGCTAGGGAAATTCTTACTCTTAGGAGCCTGCAAATGATGTCTTTTTCTTGCTAAGATGTCGCTGGAGGTTAAATCTTATGCCGTCTGCCTTCACTAGGGAGAGAGGGAAAAAATAAACAGAAAATAAAGCAGAATGTGAGATTATAATTCCTTTTGCACCCCAAGTAGGAGTGGAACCTGTCTCCCTCTCCCGGCCGCGCTCCCCTCTTTTTCTCCCAACCGCAGCTGCGGCATGATGAGAGCTGGCACTCGTGCGCTTTGACTTGGCGCTGGGAATTAGGGAAATCAGCCCCAGCTCCTCGCCTCGCCGGAGGGAGCCTCAGCCAGGAGAAGGCCTGCAGGTTTGGGACAGGAGTTCAAGAGTGCCTTGCAGTCGTTACTTCTTCCCGAGGAAAGGGTATGGCTGAGATCCTGCCACAAAAGATTCATCAGACATTTACGATGCTCCCTGGCTGGCTAGAACAGAGCTGCCCCAGTGGGATGCTCATTCCACAGGCAGGCAGGAGGATGTGGCTCCGACAAACACAGCCTAATCTCTTCAGGAAACCCTGTGCCAGGAGCTGTAAGATGCTCTGTGGGCAAGTCAGGATGGACCAGGTAATCCTGACGGGGATGGTGTAACTGCCCCCCCATGGGCTGACCTTCAGCAGAGCACTAGAGAAAGACAACTTCCCCATAGTCTATGTCACAGAGAATCTCAGGAGAATGATGACTTCCATGGGTGACCAGAAGGCCAAGGACTCTGCAAACAGAATTCCAGAATTCATTGCCTCTCTTCCCTTCCATTCCTTGTTTTCCACTCAGTCCTGTACATAAACATCCAACAGTAAAGGAGCTGGCCGGAGAAGAAGACAAATCCCTCTGATGCATTTATGTTCTGATCTTAAAGCTCTTCAAGTCTTACAGCCCTTAGTGGCTTTGATTCCTGAAAAAAATTTTTCCTTAATAGAAAGACAGCACCACTGCAGCCAGGAGCCCTTGGAAAGATGAGTAAGCACACATATGTACCTTGCAGCCCCCAAGGACTTCTTCACCTTCTCACCCTCACCACCTGCACCCACCTTCCAGATATCTCAGCCAAATCGCTGCCCAGGGCTTACCCTGCCCATCTGTAAAATTAGGACAATCACAGAACCTCCCCAGGAACAACTGAGCTCCTGGACAGGCTGCTCCAGCTCACCCTGCTTTGGCCAGGGGTTCAAGCGGATGATCTGCAAAGATCCCTGCCAACCTCAGTGACCTGGTGACTGACTCGTGTTGCTGCTCTGTGTTGTGGCACCCCAGCCATGTGTCACTGGGATTCACCGGTACAATGTCACTCTCATGTCCTGCCTATAGGGCCTCTTGGGAACTGAGCACACAGGACATGGCTGAGACCTCCAGCCTTGTCAGTACAGAGCCACCAAAAATACAGTGTCACTCTGATCCAAGCTGCAATGAACTCACCTGCTAAACCCTGCACACCCCACCATCATTTTCAGCCCAAGATTGGAGCAGCAGATAATTCTAATTCGCCTTCATCGAGGATGAATTTTAGATAAAATTCAAACTGATTAATGAAGAGGAGGTGAAGCACTTCCAATCAGGCTGGCAAGAAAAGCGCTAGAACAGTAAAACTGAATCCCAGACTGTCGCTCTGCACTTTTTAAAGGTGTGTAAGCTCGGAGGACTCATCTAAGCTGCTTCCCCATATCTGCGTTACTGTGGATGGATGAACTGGACTGATGGGCCACAACACACTGAGGCTCACCAAAAACAAGGTGCCATAGCACACTTCCCTGTGGGACACCAAATGCTAAAAAATACGTTTCATCAATAGTTCAGAGCAAGAGTTTCCTTTCGAATTATTTCCATCCATTTTCCCCATTCTGAAAATTTCATGTTCACCTTGCAGGAGCTGTGACAGAAGAATGCTCTGCCCTTTCTGGAGCATGAGAAGAAATCAGCAATGGTCCCCAGAGAACTTGGCCTCCTGCCCACCCATGCTGGGGAGCAGAGAAGGCATGTTTCCTCCTGGGAGCTCTTTCACACTCCCAGTGCAACAGGACACAAATGTATTCGACCTATCTGGGGTGAATCCAGCTCTCTGTGGAGATTAGAGAGCCTATGACTTTATTTTAGAGATGATCAGCTTCTCTGTTTCTCCTGTGGGATATCCAACATCCACACCTGCATAGAAGAGCAGCCACAGCCTTTCCTCTCATTACTCTGATGGTACCAAAGACAAAAACAAAACAAAACAAAACAAAACTGGATTTGAAGCAAAATCTTCCCATTCCCATCACTGTTGGCTTCACCCTATACCCAAGCTCTGGAAGAATGTACAACCCAGAATTCCACAACATTCTCCCTTGCCAAATCTTTTGCAAGCATCCAGGGTTCCAGGCTCCGGATTTGCAGACAAGATTTTCAGTGTGATAGTTTAACAAAGCAATCTTGTGCAGGGGAAGAGAGCGAGAAGATATTTATGGAAGACAAAATTTAAAGATATTAAAGAGTACAACTTAGATTTTGGTATGTTACACAGTCTTTGTAATCTGCATGTCCTCAGTGAGCATGCTCAGGTAAAGGAGGTAGTGGTCTTTATTCTAAAGGACCCAGAGGAATTTCAAAGCCTAAAAGCAAATTCCCCTGGATGGATCTGCATGAAGCATTCCCAACATATAACCATCCTCTTTGTGAGGAGATTCTCAGATTAAGACACTTCTGCATTACCTCCAATTTGTGCAAGTAGTTTTAATTTCCCACTTGAGTCCTGGGAGAAGCCACAGAACCGAACACCTGCACCCACAGACAAAGAGCAGCAGAAGAGTTCTACAGGATGTTTTAGCAGAATGTCAGTCCACTGGGATTTGTGAAGCATTTTCTCAAATATATAAACCAAAGAAATTTAGAGTCGTGAGGGAACTGCAGAGCCAGCTTTAGTCCGAAAGACAGCCCTGGCAATAACACACGTGATGACAACAAGACCAGGAGGCTGTGTGTGACAGAGCATTGAGGGATGCAAATCATGGGTGGGATCATCTTCACGCACCCAAATTTCTCCCCAGAACAACACAGTTGTCAAGTGTTTCCTAGGGGGAGCAAGGGGCAGCAGGAAGAGCTCAGGCTCATCTTCCTCAGCACCTGGCTCAGGGCCCATTTCACTGGAGCAAATTCAATTTCATCCTTCGATGTTTCCAAATCATAGCTGTGACTCCTGCACCCAGAAGATGTCCAGATTTTGAGCGTCCTTCACACTGGCCAAGTCAGTGAAGACTTTTTCAAATCAAGTCCCAGGTTTGCACTTGGCAAAGAGGCAGAATTGAAGCAGAAATAATGTACCTCGATTTGAGAACAGGCAGAGCTGACGTGGATCTTCCCCAACATCCCCTCACTGCTCTGGTGCTGGATCAAGAAGCCTGTGTCCTCTTTGTTAAGAGATATAATAAAGCAAAATTGCTGTCCTAAATATTACTAAAGCACTGGCTGGCATGTTTAATAAACCTTTCCATTTGGGTAAATTAGCACTCATCTGGACAAGTGCTGAAGTGCTGTTACTTGAAGAAAAAAATTCAAAGCTCAGAGTCTAATTTAAATAATTATCAGCATATTTCTGCTCTGCCTGTTTCGCTGAAATTACCAGGAGACTTGATGCAGTCTAAGTGCCTTTTGTCTGCATGTAATTTATTGACCCCATTCCAGTTAAGTTTTTGGCCCACTCACTGCTGTGCTGGAGGACCATAACGAAAAAGGACTTTATGGCCAGACAGAGCAAAATCAATAACTGATCTACTTTTACCCAAATCCCTTTCAAGACCTCTAAGTTACTTCCTTATGTTTTCCACGAGGTAGATCTCAGATCTGTGGTAATCTGCTGTTCCCATAGGGTTGCTGTTTGGGGAGCAGGGGCATCCATGGGGAAGACCAACACACTGACTGGGGATGATGGTCACTCCAACCCTGCAAGCCAGGCTTCAGGTGCAGACAAACACTCTTTCACAGCAGATCTGTGCAGTACTGGGATGTATGCTAAAATACTCTCTCATACCCTTACAAAAAAAGAGTGTGGATACCAGGCCTTCACCACCAAATGCTTCATCCTGCAGACTCATCCTCCAGCCATCCCATGGCTGTGTTCCATAAGGGACACAGCCTGGAGCACCAAGCAGCCACAGGCTTGGCTCCCAAGAACAGAACACCCCTGGGGACACAGCACTGACCCTCAGCCATGCTTGTGGCAGAAGGCCTCGGTACCCAGCACACTGGTCACAGGACTGATTTTATTTCTAGCAAGGAAAACAGAGAAAACGCTTGAATTATTTTTCTCCCCCCCCCCTTTTTT
>VYZQ01033456.1:0-13385 GCA_013400655.1 Mystacornis crossleyi | reverse complement strand
CCCTGACCTGGATAAGTTCTCCTCGAATTAAATTCAGTAAAGTGTGGGCATTGAATATTATCTCCATAATAAATTTGCCACACCATAAAACAGAGCGGGGAATCAAGAAGCAATATCTTGCATTTCAACAAACGTTCGGTCTCTGAGGACCCCCACATCCCTTGGTATGTAGGAGTACAATTTATCATCTGTATTTTTCATCTTAAGTGCATGGAGAAGAGGGTATTATGCCAGTGGTGCAGGACTGATATCTGGGGGACTGTGAATCCATTACCTGCAACAGACTCCCTGACTCCTCAGTAAGCCCCAGCTGCTTGGTTTCCCATCTGCATTTCCATTTCAGAGAAACTTTAAATTAATGTCAAAAATATTTGAGGAGTCAAAAAGGAAACAGAAAATATCTGAGGTGGAATAAAAGATACTGTTTGACTATAAATAAAAAGCTTTTTAAAATATATTTTAAGTGGGCTTTAAACACTTATAAATAATTCTGGGAGAAATTGCAAACTGGCAGCTTGCTTAAAAACACCTTCAAAAACATTTCACCTTTTTAATATTTTTTTTTTCCTTACACAACTATTTTGTTAAATTGACCCTGGTTTGGGAAATACTTCAGGATTGCCTACTCTGCATTTTTTTGCTCCCCATAACTGACCAACACCACGGACTCAGATCTAATCATGACGATTCTTTTAACAAAGTATGTAACAAAGGCTTTACTTTAAGCACAAGCTTAAATCATTTGGTTTTAGTGAGTTAAGGATTAAGGAACTGTTAAGGAACTGCCAAGTGCTTTGCTGGGGGAGTCTGGAATCAAGCGCCAAGCAAGCACTCGGGCTGAGTGGGGTGAACATGGTGAAAAGTGAAAATAAAGCATGAATAAACAGAAAATAAGCATGGCACTTGGAGATTGTGTGCTTTGCTGGTACAGTATTTCTAAGGTGTGTTTTGTATGTTTGAAAAAATCCTGTTATTCAGGAGCCTGGAATTGCTCTTCCATCCCCAGCGCTGATGAATAGCAGAGGCACAGCATGCAGCCCTTTATTCCGAGGGAGCCTCAATCACTCCCCTCCCGAAACTGCTGCTCCATTTGACTGACAGAATTAGAAGCAATCCACATATTGGAGGGGAAAAAAAGAAAGGCAGACCCATTTGGTTGTCAGACTGTGGGTACATACACAAAGCTTTTAGCAAAAAAAAAAAAAAAAAAAAAAAAAAAAAAAAAAGAAGAAAAAAGAAGAGAAAGTTGTTGCCCTCCTAAATGACATCTATATTAATGACATGAATGACAGGCTTAAGGGGAAAATTATAAATCTTTCTTTCCAGCTTTTCTTTTATTGCCCAGCCATATATTTCATCCTTCCAGGGAGCAGGGCCATTAAACCCAGAGCTGACAGACGTGAGGGCTGTCGAGAAGCTGCAGCCAGGCCCCTGTGGTGCAAGGAGCAGCACTCCGGGTCCCTGTGCCCCGGGTGTGACCGTGCAGCACCAGCAGCACCAGTGTGACACAGGCCACCAGCCCCGCACGGCAAAGGAGAGCAGCAGGCGCTCCGGAGGGGCTGCGCACCTGCCCGCGGATCCCAAGAGCCCCGGAGCTCCCATCGTTTGGGACTCCCCACTCCTCGAGATCCCGATTCAGAGGGAATAGGCCGAGGGGATGTTCTGCCCCTGTTCTTGCGGCAGAACAGCTCCCTGGGGCTGTAACCCGCCAGCAGCAGCAGCCAGGGTGACCCCAAAGCCCCCACAGGATGTTCTCTGTGCTGGCAGCAGTTAGCTCATCTGTCTTTATGAAGGAGCTTTGGACTCCTGATGGAAAGAAGAATGTTGGCCCTCCTTTCCCATGCCATACACGAGGCTGCTTCTGTCTCCAGAGTAGCCACAGATTTCTGCATTTCTGCTTTGTTCATTTTCTTACACAGTCTCCAGGGAAAACAAGAGGAAGACAAAGAAACCCCAGTGTCTTGCGGGATCACAGACACAGATGCAATCATCTTCAGTTAAAAATAATTCCTTTAAATGTGCCTGGGCCAAGCTCCATTTTCCCCAGAGCCGATACATAACTAATACAACTGATAGATCCTCTCTGCAGTTGGGTGTTTGTGTGTATATACATTTATACAAACACATATAAATTGTCCTTTTTCCTTATGAGTCTCCTGTGAAAGATCGTTATGGTCATGTGGAACTGCCTGTGCTCAGACACACTGCAAAGATACTTCCTTGGGTTTTATTGTCTGTGACCACTACACTTATATTTTATAGCAGCCTAATTACAGACAATCCCCTTTAAATGCTGGCGTGCAGTGCTAAGTTATTCTGCAGGTGAATGAGTAGATGTAACATTTCTCTGTGTTCTCTAGGTGTAGTAGTATTAACTGGATTTGTCAACAGCAGGACTGTCTGGAGAAATGATTCCATTTAAAAATGATCCTTGATTTCCCATCACCAGTAGCACCAAATCCACAGCGTTTGAGGAATGGTTATGCCATGGAGGTAGTGGAGGATTAAAAAATTAAATGGGTTTGTTTGAAACCTCCTACACTGCTTAGTTTGCAACAATAAAAGGCAATGATGGTTCCTTACAAATCGATTGAGGGGATAGAATTAAGAAAAAATAAAAATTAATAATCCAGGTGAGGCCAAGTCCGGCTCTCTGGCTCTACCTGTGGTACACAGCCCAAACAGATACAGTTTCAATTTTTTTCCTAGCACTCCTACCATAGATAATAAAACTAATTTAATTTTCTGTCACTCTTTTCATTTTAATGGACACCCAGAGATTTCACACCCGTAGGAGAACAGTGCACAAAACCACATCTTTTCTGAAATGGAGAGACATGGAAAAAGAGAAATCTTGTGTGGAAATGCCAGAAGAAACATTGTCATGAAAAACAGGCTTTAAATATTGAAAACATATAAAGGACAACATACAGCACAGGAGAAACAGGCTGAATAAAACATGCTGCTATTAAAGCCCTGGAGCTCAGTCCTGGAGGGATTTGCAATTTCCCAGTGCAGGCTGTGATTTTTCAGGGATTCGGAGTGCCACGGGAAGGCCGTGGGTCTGCAGAGACGCCGTGCCTGCAGAGCAGTCCCCGTGCTGTGACAGGTAGCGACTCCCTCCCAGGCTCAGTCTGGCACATTAAAACCCAACAGGATCTTTCTTTTTTCAGCTCTGTGCCTCGGAGGCTCTCACACGTTACCGTTACCCCCTGCTCATCCCACCCCGGCGATAAGCGCAGTATAAATAGCTACCAGTAGATGACAGATAGAACATGGACATGACAACAGTGTCCTCCCCCTGCTCCCACAGTCGGTGCAGCAATTTCTGTCGTGATCCGCTCCTTCCTGGGACTGTGGGAGCACAGTGATGCTGGCAGGAGTCGAGCTGACTCCAGGCAAACTCCTCCCGCTGTCCCCGAAACCCCATCCGAGGCGAACGTGCAGGTGAATATTTATCTGAGCAAAGTAATAACCTCAGGGTTAATGAGGACTCGGCATAATTTAAGGGGCGGTCATACCTAGGAATTGATGCCATTTGTTCAGTGCTGCAGCGAGCTCCCAGTTTGGCTCTTTTTTCCCCTAAACCCCTGCAGCAGGGCTATCCAGCTCAGGGATAATGGAGGGGATTAAAAATCAGCTCCTCATCTCTTGCTAATTCTGCTTGCTTCACTGTCCTATATCCAAAGCAACAAAATAGGGGCAGGATGTCCAGCTTTGGGAACCATCATTTGGTCTGACTGGCAAGAGGCCAGGGGAAGAGCAGAAAGGAATGATAAGAGATGTGGAAAACATGACCTGTAAGGAAAGGTTGTAGGAACTGGGTTTGTTTAGTCTACAGAAGAAAAGAACGAGGAAAGATTTGATAAGAGGAAAGATATGACAAAAGTCTTCCAATATGCAGAAGTTTGTTACAAAGAGAACAGCACTCTTCTTGTTCCTTCAGAAATCACCTTATTTGCAGCAAAGACGACTGGGGTTAAGGCATTAGGAAAATGTGTTTCCTACATGTGGGAGCAGGGAAATCCTGGCCCAGGCTGTGTAAGGCAGTTCTGGTGTCTCCTCTGCACTGGGGGCTTTCAGAAGAGGTTGCTGAGGCAGAGGCCACGTTCCCCTGACAGGCTCCTCCTGGAGCCTCAGTCCAGGCTGTGCCTTTGGGGATGTGACCGTGTGCAGGTGCCGCGTTTTGGCGACTGCCCTCACGTGAACATGGACACCACCGGCAGTGTCCTGGTAAGGAGGTGAGCCCTGGCCTCAAGTCAGAGGAGAACTGGCTTGCAGAAGTCAATCCCCAGTGCTGCAAAGCTGGTAAATACTTCACGAGGTTCGCACAGCCTCAAACTCCACAGGCCTGGCAAAGCCTGCCCGGCCGCTCTCCTCACGAGCTGTAAAGAGTCTGGATCCAACACGGAGCTGGCAATTTGTTGAAGACACATGGGGGAGAAAAGAAACCAAACTTGCTCTGTTTAGACTGACATTGGCTCCCCACTGTTGACAGCAGTCCAGATTTGGGGTCTGGTCTTTCTCCCGTTGAATTCCACAGGGAGTTTTTCCATTGGCATCGACGGGGACAGCAATAAGCCATTGTATCTGTCAGTGCAGACTGCCAGTGGAAGACAAACTGGAACTGCTAAGTGCTGTCTGTAATGAGAGATCATTTTTCCCCTCCTCCTCTCTCTCAAGTCCATTTTCAGACCATAACCACATTTTAATGAATAAAAAGTTGTTGTTTCAAATCCTTGCAGAACTGCAGTCCCTGCCAAGCCTGTTTTTCTTCTGGAAAGACAGATGCATGTGCTCACATTATGGTAGTAGTTTTTTGCATGCCATATATTTTCAGTGATGTTCATGAAACTAGAATTAGTGACACTAATAATGACAAATCAGAGGGCTAATATTGTTTAACCCTGTTAAAGAGTGTTATTACATTTACATGTTCCCACAGAGTAAATGCTGTTCAACTCAGACATATGTCTTGCTATCTGTTTATTTTTATGAATCAGAAATGAATCAGCAGTCAAAGAGTGTCCGGTAGATTAACTTGTCTCATATACCATTTTAGAAGGGGAAAAAACCTCTCTACTAGGGCTCATAGAATAATTTTGTATTTAGTAGAGGCATAATAGTACTATTAAATTAATTTTAATCGGTAAGACAGAATATTGCAGGTCTGCACAGACTAACCCCAAAATGCCGGGCCACTGAGGGGGCCAGCCTGTGCTCCTGCTGATGTAACACTCATTCCTATTCCGAGGGTGAAGGCAAAACTACACCTTCAAATTTGATCTCCTGTGTGCAGCTGTCTGGTTTTCACTGTTTGTGAGCAGACACAGACCTGCTTTTTCCTCAAGCCAGAGAGTCTTTCAGGATGCAAAGAGCAAAAGCACAGTGAAGTCTGCAGCACTCAGGTTCTATTTGTGGACAAGACCTACAGTAATTTCAGAGCTGAAAAGTGATTCTCTCTCTGCACTGCACTCAGCAGATAAATAAAATAAAATGACAGTCACTAATATGATGTTTCTATCCTTATCTTTCTTCGATACTCAGGGAGTTTTGAGGAAAGTGTTAGGATCCTTGGACAAGATTTTGAGAAGAATCTCCTGCTCTTTGAATTGTTATTTCTCTTATATGTCCAGCCCTTATTTGTAAGCAACTGATAACAGGCTCGATAATCTCTGCCTTAAAAAAAATAAAATCAATACACTGCTTCAGAAATTTGACCAAAAAAAGTTATGTAAGAGGTAAGAAAAACATCACACTTTCTTAAAGCATTAGATATTCCAAGAATTACAGAAGGTAATTTAAATTCAACTCAGCCACTACTGTTGCAATATTGAGGTTTTAAAGTCAGTTTATTTATATTTTAACTTTGCAGTTTCCCATAAGGCATGGTCAAAGTCTTTAACAGAATCACTGACATTAGGAATTCTCGTCCTCCTTTTCCCTTGCTCCTTATCGAGTGTACTTTGTTTCCTGCAATGGTTTATTGGGACCATCTGCATCTCCTCCTGTTTTCTCTCAGGCATGGAGATAAGATTTCACCTTTGGATGTCTGGTTGAAGTCCAGCTGGCAGTGGGGATGTGTTTGGTGGCGGTGGCTCCGTGCCTGTTGCATGCACGCGCCAGTCGCACATGGTGGCGACAGAAAAACCCACGTGAGAGCCACCCTCCGTGTTCAGGACCAGCTTCATTTCCCTCCTCAAGGCCAGGGCCAAGAGCTTTGAATCCAACTACCTGAAACATGAACTGCCCCAAGTCCTTACCCGAGGGATTAAACAAAAGGCTGGGTTTTACAGAGACCGAGCTCTCACTGATGAAGGGAGGGGATGGCAAGGCCTGGTGCGACGACCAGGGCACCCTTTGCCAAATCAACACCCGCACTGCTCTCCACACTTTTTAAACTGCTTTGGGGACAAATTATGTCCTTGCAGCTGCCTCCCATTCCTATCATTGCTCTTCTCCTTTCTGCTGCCACTGCCCAGCCCGAGAGCAGCCGACGGTCTCTGCATCCCCTCAGGACTTCCAGAGCACAAACCCACAGCAGCCGGCACCAGGTAACAGCAAAAGCACCAGCAAGAGGTTCCATCTATCCCAAACAGCTCAGAGAGCTTTTGGATGTCTGGCCATGCTACCCTTCTCCCCTATTAGTGCTTTCTGCCCTATTCCGTCGTTGAACGTGATGTGAAAAGCCTTGATTTCAGCCTTTGGCAGGGGTGATTCTCTCACCAAGGCCAGCCCAGCTGGGAAATCAGGTTTCTTTGCAGCCAAGGCCTGGTAAAACATGCCACAGCAAATGGTTGGAAAGTGAAATCAGCCTCCAGCAGAAGGGGTGGAGGACAGCATCTCCCAGAGCAGGGGAAGGATGGGAGAGCTCTCCTTCATCATTTATCTAGAAACCCTGCAGAAATGTTACAGCCTTTGAAGATAACAGCAGCAAAGACAGTTCCTTTCTTCTCCCTTGCCTCCTCCTTTCCTCCCTTCGTTTTGGAGACACATCATCCACACAGAGGGTCAAGTACCCAGAAAATGAAACATTTTTCAAAAGCTCATTGTGAGGGTTTGCATTGCAGACAAACAATCTCGAGCCTCACTGCACATTCTCCCAAGAAACCAAAGGAACACCTTGTGCACTGTGTCTTTTGTTTCTTTCTTTTGTTATTCTATAAATATTTTTATCCTTTTTATTTAGTAGCTCACGAAGTAGAAGAAACTCCTAATCGCTCTTCTGCCTATTTGATGTTTAGAAAAGCCAAAGAGACAAATCTGTAAACAAGCTTTCTCTGTTTGTTAGATTTTTTTTTTCCTCCTTAAATACAGGCTGCAAGTCTCAGAAGAAGTCAAGGACTCGAGTTTCTCTTTGTTTTGAGTGTCTGGCTGCATCTACTGTGCTGAAGTGTCAGCTCCAGATGAATAAGGGAATGAAAACAGAGAAGGTCTATTTAAGAAAAAATGTCTGTCCTTCAAAGTCTGAAGAGATAGAAGTGGATTTATCGTCCCCTGGGCAACATCCAGGGAATGTTTTGGAACCTTGAGGCAAACTGTGGACACTGGAGCCAGTCTTTAGTGGTTTTGTGTGTCCTTAATATTGCATTGAGATCTGAACTGCTTCACATCCAGAAAAGTGAAATAGTGGATTAAACTCATAAAAGAAGGGGGCACAAGGAGGTCCTCACACTGGATACCCCATCCCTTTTCCGGGATATACTGAGGAAGGTCTGGCATGGATGTACAATTTCTGGACCTTGGGCAAAAGTGGGCTTTTCTAAAGCATCTCTGCAGAAATATCACAGCTTATATAATCATTTCAATTAGTGCAGTGCAGTCTTGCTTATGTGGACTCATGTGATTACCTGAGAACCAAGGCTGAATTAATTTAAAAGGAAAAAAAAAAAAGTATGTGTCTGTCTTGAAGCTGTGGAGAAAAGTTCAAGGAAAACGTGGACTTCTCCATCGATTTCCCACAGTAATAGTTCTGATGTGTTATCTTCCTTACCAGCTCTTTATTTTAACAACGTATGGTGAGGCAGCTCTGCCTCAGTGGGGATGTGCAGGTCTCACTGAGCTGTGCTGCCTCCCTGGGCTGGAGACAGCTCAGAGTATTTTAAAACAACCACATTCATAATTGCACTACACGAGGAATCGAGACTAATACACAAGAGTTACCATAACAACAACACCTCGACGTGGTGCAAGCACAAATACCTTACACATCCCAGGGAGTGATTCAGTACCATGTTGGGTGAAAAACATTCATCCTTTGAAGAACAGACCACTGAAAATGGTGGTGCTTGAGTCATAATTTTGTAGCAGGAAATCTGTCTATGAGAGAAGGCTTTAGCAAATTAATTATTAGACTTTTATCGCTATTTTACCCACCAGTGGCTGTGTTAGGCACTGTAGAGACTGTCACCCACTTGCTGGCTGATGAGTCCTACAACCCAGCACGTGCAGAAGTGTTTCATCATAAAATGTGTGGCAACAGACTAGAGCTTTGAGGGGCTCAGCACTGCACAAGCAGGAAAAGCAGCAGGAAAATTAAAAAAAAACCCCTCATCTTCTAGAGCTAAAGCTAAAGATGGCCCCAACATACAGCAGGAAGGGAAAGAAAACACAAGTCATAGTGGCAAATTACAGATTGTTTTCATGAATATGTGCTTTCTTTGAGGGAAAAGTGTAGCTATCAAAAATGATCCAACTGGAGAGAGATGTAGTGGGAAAAAAGATTAGGGGGGAATAGAGCAGGGAGGAGAGGGCAGCAGGGATTTATGGAAAATGATGAGGATGGACAAAGGAAGGTGACCCCACCAGATGATCTAAGCCAGACCTGTCCTTCCATTCTCACACCCAGCAGTGGCAGCTGCCTTCACAAGCCCCTTCCTGACTTCCGTGCTCCCGTGTCATTGCAGCACTCAGATAAAATACCACGTTTCAAAAGACCATTTGGCCTTGTGAGGGGTTTGGGGGTAGGAGTTCTTTTTTTTTTTTTTTTTTTTTTTTGGTGTGTGAGACTTTTTGTTGGTGTTCAACATTTTGCTGTCTTTAGGAAGCAGATAGTCAAACACCACAAAGTTCCTTCCGCTCCCAAGTTCATCCTTCCACCTCCTGGGCTGTAACAAGGGGTGCTGCTCATCTCACTGAGCTGCACCAAACAGCGGCTTCCACTAAAGAGTGACCCAACAGGGCAAGCTCCCCTCTCCGATCTCTGCATCTTCATCATTCCTCTTCACTTTTGCAAAGTATGAGGCGTTAAGTTTCCTCTAAGTTTCCATAAGTGTTGCTTTAATGCAGATCCTGCTTTTTTATTTATTCCCAGAAGAACAGTGCTTCATTTTGCTTACAGTCCTTCACTGCTATCACAAAAAAGAGCTCAAGTGATTTCTGCTGTGCTTGCTTTGATAGTGATATTCAGCAACGAGATTCTTTGTGTGAAAGAAACCCAGGAAAAGCAGCTTTTCCTAGCATTATAATTTGTTATAGTTAGGTGTTAAAGTTTTCAGCTGAGCTGCTGGTGACAAACACTGCATATGCTCCAGGCTGGGTAGGTTCCCACTAGATTTTCTTTGTCCAGGTTAGGAACACGGTAGTTTTAGGTTCCCACTGCAGCTAATGAAGAGAAAAAGGTTTTTAAAGAGCTGTTATTTATCCCACTTAAGCTCTGAATCAGTGTGAGGTGCCTCTCTTCGCCACTGAGCGCAAAGGGCTCACAGGGCAGGGGCTTTGCCAGCTGACACAGGTACATTTTAGGTGGGATGGTGCCTGCCTCAAGCTGCTCAACACATCAACAGAGGAGAAAATAAGTGAATAGGAAAGAAAAGCAAGGCACAAGAGCAGGAAACAGGGAAGGAGGCTTGGAGAGATGAGGCCCTGCCTGGAAATCACACAAGGCGCTGGGATGGAAAGAGAATCCAGATCTCTTGATGAAACCCCTTTCTTGTGCACTCTGTACCATGGGGCTCCTCGCTCTGTCAGACGAAAAGAACGTGACTCTGTATTTCCTTTTTCTCTTCCCTTCCAGTAGTTGCATGTTAATTAAGCACTTCCATTTTTCCAGAGCAACTGTAAGATCAGAAACCTCTTAAGTCACGTGGAAAGAACTAAACATTTCAGACACTGTGAAGCAGCCAGAAGAAAAACAAGCATGTGGGAGAAAAAAAACCCAACAAAACATTGTGCAAATAAAATTGCTGAGGGAAATACAAAAATCACATGAGAAGGGCAGATAGGGGCATTGTGTGAAGGATAAGGAAGGGGAGTTAGGAACAACGCAAGGCTTCTAATTTTGCTTTGTAAGCACAGTTGGTGAACAATTACCATGGCCACTCCTGCCCTGCTCCCCAAGGTTTGTGACACAAACGCTTCGTTTCGCGCTCTGCACAAGCGCGAGGGTCCCGCGGCCTCCGGCAGCCAGGCAGGGGGGCAGGAGGGAGGATGGGAATCAGGGGTGGGAGCCTCGCCAAATGGATCCACCACAGACTGAGAAATGAGCTCTCCTGCCCACGGCTGACCTACCTCAAGAGTTTCTTGCCTCAGTGTTGCTTTTGCTCTGGAGCTGGAAATTTCTGCCTTACTCGTCGTGCTGAAGGCCAGATTAGCTCTTTGTGTGGCTATGGAGGCAGAAACCTCTAAAAATTATAATCAAGGGCTAAACTGATTACTTTATATGACCTGATCTGATTTTGAAAATAGCCCTCCCCTGAGCAGACAGTCAGACCGGATGATCCCCACATGTCCCTTCCAGCCTAGTAAAAGCTGCAAAGATTCAGGAAAACAACTCTTTTATCCTGTGGACTACGAAAATAGCATTTCCAACAATTTTTTCTTTCATTTGGAGAAAAAGACCTAGACAACTCTCAGGTGCTCAACAGCCCTGAAACAAAGAGAGGGTCTCTACAGACACACCACCAAAGCTCTTCAGAGCCAGCTCAGCCTTTCCTTCTCTGTCCTTGCCGTGGGATGGCATCCCAGCTTCTCCTCTGAAGAAAAAAGCCAAAGCCAAGTGAAAGATGAGCTGTGAAGGTGCAGACC
Organism: Mystacornis crossleyi; assembly: GCA_013400655.1. NCBI lineage: Eukaryota > Metazoa > Chordata > Aves > Passeriformes > Timaliidae > Mystacornis > Mystacornis crossleyi. Next base: position 2,360 of record VYZQ01033456.1, on the reverse strand, counting down.
TTGCTGCTGCTGCTGCTCTCTCACAGCACTCAAGGAGTGCTGATTGCAACACCAGCCCAGCAGAGTTTCTCCCCTTGTTTTGAAACTCTCAGCTGGGAACACACCCCAGCCTGCTGTGTCACTCCTTGGCTGTGTTTACAAACTGCTGCACTGGGACCTACAGGTGCTCAGCACCTCCAGAACAGAGCTGGAACACAGCAGATCTGCGCCACTTGGTGCACTTGAGGTTGTTTTCCCTTCCAGCTGCTTTGTTTTAAACCCAACTAAGTTGGCAATCCCCAAACCCAGCTACAGTGGGGTGACATCAGGATGTCCCCTTAAATGCTGTCTAGTGAGTTAAGTCCTTAATTGCAGCTGGGAAAGGATATCTGCATCACAGAAGAACAAACTTTGCTCCAAAGAGGTTATCAAGGGGACCCCAGGAGACCAGTCACTGTGAAGCTTTACTTCATTCCAGAAATGTTTTGGAAGCAATTACTTCATCTTGTTCTTTATTCACGGGATTCACTTAACTGATGACATTATAGCTCAGTCCATTAAGTAAATGGGTTATATATTTTCTCCAAGTTTTGAGGAAGTAATGTTGCGGTGTGTGTCACGATCATTGTCAGCACTCAACAGGGACAGGGACTCTTCATTTGTTTAGTGAGGTTTACCTCTGCTGAGATCTTAAATATGAAATATCTGGCTCAGGGTCTTTCATAACGTTTGAGCAGGATTTAAAAAACACAAAAATAAAAAAAGAAGAAAGCAAGTGTTATTTTCACAAAAATTCCTGGCAGCTGTACCGTTTATTATGAGAGGAAAACGGAGCAAGAAAAATTGGCGTGTCATTTCTTAAATGAATTTATATCCTCATTTCCTTTAGAAAATGAATCCCTGCTCCATCTAGCCATTTTCCATCAGTCTGCAGGGGCAAAGTTTGCAGAGCACAGTCAAACTGCTCCGTTCTAGCACAGGCCAGGGTGCCATACATGCCTTTGGTAATCAGATCCTTCCCCACTGCTGCTGCCAGTAGCACTTATAAAGGTTTTATTTTCCATTGCAACGGGTCTTAAAAGTCAGCAGCAGCTCAGAAAATAATCAGGGCCACGTGATCAAAATTCTGGTCACCAGGGCCACAATGTCCTTCCGAGAGGGCTGCAGGAGCCCATCTGAGAACTGACTCGAGCTGCGCTTGTGTGCCCGTGCCACGGGGGGAACGTGCCAGGTGTTCCCTTTTCCTTTCGTTGGCTTTTCACCGTGCCTCAGTATCCCAAGGAGGAGAGGCAGCAGGATGGGGAGGGGATTTGCCAAAAGATAAGAGAATTTGAGAGCCAGTAAAAAGCACTGCTTTCGGGAACTGTCACAGAATGCTGTCACTCAAAAGAAGTTTCACACAAAATCTCCAAAACAACCTCTTCCTCCTCCACACTCATCCGCCTCCTCTGAGGGGTGGTGGTTAATATACTAAATACAACATAACCACTTGGAAAGCACTTTTCATTTTGAGTCACCACCTTGCTATTTTTGCAGCCGAAAATACAGACTGGTGGAGTTGATGTCATTAATCTGGTACGCACAGGAACAACTTGGGGAGCCGGCGTTGGAATTCTGAGGAAAAGGCGGCTCCCGGGAAGTGTCTTCTGGGGAAGTCAGGATTGCAAGCAGTGCAATGCATCACAGCCAAGGAAAGGAAGGAGAAAGAGGGTAATAGCACTGTAACATCATTTCTGGTTGTCTCCAGTTTGTGTTTTAAACCAGTATCAAATTAGGAAAAAGGAAAGGGGAGGAATTAAAAAGGGGAAACATTTCATTTGCCCCCAACATAAGAAGTTTTGTTTTGGATGCAGACTTTTTATTCTTTTCGTCTGAAATCTTAAAAAATACCCAGGAAAGAAATTTAAACCCCCAGAGTTATTTCAAAATGAAAAATCAAAGGCTCCTGTTTCAGCTAAAAGCTCGCTGGGACTGGGTGGCAGACAGGGTGGGAACGCCAGACATCAGTGCCTGGAAGCCTGACAAACACAAGGGAGGGCCTGAACGCAACAAAGCTGGGACACGAAACCCACAGAATCTCCTGATGATTTGGGTCAACATATGGCTCAACACGTCTTTGGCCAACTTCGACGTGTTTCAGTCTCCAGGGGAGCGTGTGCGATTTTCTCGCATCAGAGAGGAGAGCACTGATGGCACCGGGGAAGGAAAAGCGACTCTCGTTGTGTTCTGTATAAATGCGCGTGTTCTGTATGAACGGGGTGCTAAAGTGCTGTTTACCCAAGCAACACCTGATCCACAGCTCGCCTGGGTCTGCTCAGAGCTCAGAGGGAGTGTCCTGATGGGTACTTGGAGAAAGCAGCACCACTGGTGGGTGTCAGGGG
>VYZQ01033446.1:7748-19705 GCA_013400655.1 Mystacornis crossleyi | reverse complement strand
GAAAGCAGCACTTCTGGAAAGTGATTAATCCCTCTCTTGTTTGTGCTTTAGGCCTTACTGGAATGAAAAATCTTGGGAACTCCTGCTACATGAATGCAGCACTTCAGGCTCTCTCAAACTGGTAGGCATTAGGGCCTTCAGTGTTGTCTTAACTGACTTCACTGAATACCAAAAGTGTCACCTCTGATCTGAAACCTTCATGAATCTTGCAAAGAGGGATTAGCCAGGCTGGGCACAGAAAAAGATGGTGTTTTTGTAGGGTAACAGAAGGGTTACAGTAAGAAATTGAGTGACCAGCCAGCTTGTGGCTATGTACAAGACTCACGTTTAGATGAATGCTTGAAGTCAAACTTCATCATTTCTGTTGCAACAGAAATTATTTATCCCAGGGAAAACCATGTCACATCTCTTTGTTCTCCCCACTGATATCATTCTAACAACCTATATCCTAAAATATTCTCTATCCATCCTGCTGAAAATTAATCCCAGGATCTTTTCTGTACTGGGAACAGGTTCAGATCAGCCTTTTTCGTTTGTTTCATGTGAGGAATCACGTCTGCATCTGGAATCACTTCTTTCTTTGGTTTAAAATCAGTACTTTAAGCATGCTTTTGATAAGCATGAAGTTTTGATAAATAAATAGAAGCAGGGGAGAAATTCTTGTGTGCTGAATTCTTCTCTTTTTCCTTCTCTTGTAGCCCACCTCTCACACAGTTTTTCCTGGAATGTGGTGGACTGGTCCGTACGGATAAGAAACCTGCCCTGTGCAAAAGTTACCAGAAGTTGGTGTCTGAGGTTTGGCACAAGAAACGGTGCGTGGTGACCCCTGATCTAACCTGGCCAGGTTTCAGAGGTGTGTTAGTTCTGAGGTCTGGCATCAGCAGAAGGGAAATCTGATCCTCAGGGACAAGTGCGTTGTGTGGGGCAGTCATTTCACCCCCTGCGTGGATGGGGATGTGAGGATTCCCCTGGATCCAGGAGATCCCATGTCCTGCTGCTGGTGATAAAATGGGCACGTTGATGTCAGTGAAAAGAATTCATTCTTCATATTACAGTTTTTAACAGGAAGAGTTTTTTTTAAATATAGTCCCCCTGTTGGCAATGAAGGAAAAATGATGGAGTAAGGAAATACTTGGGACTGTCTCCAAGTATTTCACATGGACTTCAGTGCCCAGCACTTAATTGCACTGCTCTTGATTAGCAGAGGAATTGATGATGATTTGGATGGAAAAAGTGACTCAGATTTTACTGAATAGAGTGGAAAATGCAGGTGACATTTTGGGAAATGTTTACTATTGGTTCAAATTCTAGACCAGTTCAAAGGGCAGTGCAAAATTATGTAGCTCTGTTTAAACCTGAAGATGTCTGCTCTGTGCAATCAATTAAAAACCATCAAAACAGGAATTTAAATGGCATTGCACATTTGCCTCAAGTTCATTATTAACAAGGAATAAGCCAGATATGGAGCAAGGTGAACTGTGTCTTTGTGGAGGAGGGGGCTGCAGGCTTTGAAGCAATGTCATGTCCTTTTCATGTTGTTTGGATTTACCTCATTTACTGGGTGGTCAGCCTGCCCAGATTTTGAGAAAGACATGGTGCTGGAAAATCAAATGAAGTAACTAATTGCTAAATCCTGCTCTGGAAAGAATCACTTTCACAGTCAGTGTGACAGAGCTGTAAATGAAATGTGTTTTGGGGAAGGGTCTCTCTGGAAGGACAGACTGAAATGACTGCAAGGTGTTTTCTATCTCTTGGTGTGTTTGTTGTCCAACTCATGCAGAAATCTCTGCCCAGGCTTTGCAGGTGCATAATTATCTTTTGTCCTCTTTAACTACGCACCACACCCTCTGTGAAGGCCTGTTAGACAAACTGGCTCCAGGCCCGATAAGCAAACTGACTTTTTCTTTTTTCTTTTTCCATGTCTGAACAGCCCGAGTTATGTTGTTCCAAGCAGTCTATCCCATGGAATTAAGCTTGTCAATCCCATGTTCCGAGGCTATGCACAGCAGGTGGGGCCTGAAAAAACCCGTGCCATTATTCCAAAGACGGTGGGAATTTAATTCTTGCAGTGGTGGTGCTTGTGTTCAGAAAGAAGAGCTTGAGCTCAGGGGTCGTGGCCTTTTTGTGTCAATATCAGAGATCTGATAGAGCACTTGGGTGGGATTTGGGAGACCTGGGTTCTTTTCCAGGCTTGCCTCTGGCTTGTTGGTACCAAATCGGTTCATTTTCTTGTGTCAGCTTGCTCACCTCTGAAATTATGGTGGTGAAGTCCTTTATAAACAGCTTTGAGATCTATTGATACCTGCTCTGTAAGAGTTTGGTATTATTTATTCATGTCAGAGCTGAGGAACCTGGATAAATCTGCACTAAAAAGATATGAATGTTCTATATTCTTTTTCTGGGGAATTACAGCAGACTAAGTCTTATTTAAAGGTAGTACCTTTTTTTTTTCCTTTGAAGTCTTTATCAGCGTAGCTCTTCTGTTTGTTCTTTATAATAAAATGTAAACAACCAACTGTGATTAGAAAATTTACTAGAGAAGTGACAGTACATCAAAACTGTGATAGTGACAAGAAATCAAAACAGAATAAAAATAATGATTAATGAAAGAGCTTCTGTATTTGTCTTTGATGTGAAATATGTTGCATTGGAAAACTGCAGTCTGAAGAGATAAATTTGAAAGATAGACTGGGCAGGCTGAAAGCCAAACTTCATAAAACAACTGAAACGTCGTAATTAACTTTCTGGAGTTGTCAGAATACCAGGTTTCTTCCCAGCAGCTCCTCTGAAGCCAATGTATCAGCTCTTTTACCATGGATTATAAATGCAGGAGCGTGCACGTAGGCTGTATAGCCTTGGGTTTCTGCTTCCACTCCCTGTTTATTAAAGATTTTTATCTGCCCTCTGTAAGAGATGGCTTGCCATGAGCAGAAGTCAGTGTTCCTAAAATGTGTTTGTGGGTAGGAATCTGTTCTCCAGGGCCTGCTGTTCTCATCAGGTTTCTCCTTTTTCCTTATTATCTGAGGCAAACCCCTGATAAATGCGCTCCTGGTTTGCCTTCTACAGCTGTTCTGTGGCTTTTCATTGTCTTTCAGCTGAAGATATTCAGATTAAAAAATTTGGCCTTTAATTATTTGAGAGTTTAAGCATTTCTGTAGCAGACAGGCCCTTTGGTGCGTGGCCCTGCTCTAGCTGGGTCTGTGTGCTGCAGAGCAGGCTCACCTTTGTGGGCACTCTTGGAATCGGCTGTGAATGGAGCCTTCTCCTCTTCTGCCCCTCGCATTTTCCCCGTTTGTGGCTGGATACTGACACGGACTTTTGGTTTTCAGGACACCCAGGAGTTCCTGCGGTGCCTGATGGATCAGCTCCATGAAGAACTGAAGGAACCCGTTGTTGCAGAGACGAGGGATTTGGACACCAGTGACCAGGAGGACAAGCGGGAGGGTGACCGAAGCCCTTCAGAGGATGAGTTCCTCTCCTGTGACTCCAGCAGTGACAGGGGTGAAGGAGAGGGCCAGAGTCGGACCTCAGGGAGCCTGGGCAGCAGCTCCCTGGCAGAGACAGAGCTGCTGATCCAGGATGAGGCAGGGAGAGGGATCTCGGAGAAAGAGAGGATGAAGGACAGGAAGTTCTCCTGCGGCCATCGGCGCAGCAACTCGGAGCAGGTGGACGAGGATGCGGATGTTGATACTACAATGATGGCAGTCGATGGCAGAGCCTCACCTGAGATGCTGCCAGCTCCCCGTCCTGCCAGCCCCTGTAGGACACCAGGTATACCCCTCTTCCAGCTGGGATGTTTCCAGGAGGACGTGTTACCATCCTCCACAGGCGCTGTGGTGTAGTGCAGTGGCAAACAGATAACGTGATTGTTCCTTCTCTGGGTTTCAAAAGATTTTGCATCCAAGGTTTTCCTCAGTCCCTGCCTTTGTGCACAACTGCTTCTGTAAGGAAGTGTACTTGGTGAGCCAGAGGGGTGCTTAGCCAGGCTGTGAGCTGAGTAAAGGCGCAGCAGTGAGAGCTGCCTCTGCCAAGCCTGCAAACACTGTGTTGATGCCTTTTAAGAAAAAAGATTAGATATGTGTATGTGTCTTTATTTGATATGCTGGCCTGGGGAAATAGTAGCTGTGGAAAAGGCATGGCAGAAGGTATTTGCTAATGCTGGACTGTTGGCTTTGCGGAGGGAAAAGGGAGAGGCACAGTTTGAGCATTTCTGTGTCTCAGGGAAAAGAAAAGAGCAGCAGTGTGGAGTCACCTCAAGCAGAACATATCAGATCTTTCAACGCTTCTTTATGTAAGAGTCTTACTCTGCCAGCTGGCACTGAAGGCAGAAATGCTGTTTGTGTGGATTAGGGCTACAGGAGCAAGCTGCAAAAACTAATTAGTCACAAGTGTGAAAAAATGGCAGGTTGTTTCGGGGGGGTTTTTAGTATGTAATTATTAGCTGTTGGATACAGCTCCGTATGCACTCTCACCCGTGACTGAGGGAGCTGTGTCTGCCAGCCTGTGCAAGCAGGACAGTTACTGGACACTGAACTGTGCCTTTGGGCAAGATTCTGTGGTGGAACACAGAGCTGGGCTGACATGGATTGCAGTGGGCTCGCCTTTCATAACTGGAGTTTTCACCAGTGCCCTTTTCCCTCCCCATTTTCCCAAGCAGAACCTGACAATGATGCCTATGTGCGCTGCTCCTCGCGCCCTTGCAGTCCAGTCCATCATGAAATGCACTCCAAGCTCTCCAGCAGTCCTCCCCGCTCCAGTCCTGCCAGGCTTGGACCTTCCTACGTACTCAAGAAAGGTGGTGCAAAGAGGGATTGCTGGGAGGCAAAGGGGGAGCGTGTAGGGGACGGGAGAGAAGGAATCCATCATGATTCTTGCTTAACAGATGCAAGAAGTGCTGGTTCCCCTGGACATCAGTGTATTCTAAAATAGTATTTGGTGAAAACTACAGCAAACTGACTGCAGATAAAGTCAAGCTCTGGGCACAGCGATGTTCTAATATGTTCTTGTACTCTTTTTTGAAAGGATCCATGTCTGCATCTGTGTGCTGTGTTTGTTGTTTAATAAAATGGCTCTGAAGTCCCAGGCGCAAGCTCTGTCCCTTTAGGAAAGTGTGGAGATAGATAAACATTTGTCTGCCAGACTTGAATTTCATGGCATGTGGGCCAGAGAACTGTAAGATGCTGTTACTGAGAGAGCTTCCTGCCTCTTGGACATCTTGGGCTCACAGGAATGGAATCAGGGCTGCAGATGTCCCCGCAGTGCTGGGAGCACTGTCAGGCTGCAGAGTGGAGCCTGGCTTGTGTTGTTATCAAACTGGTCCCTTCGTCCCAGAGCAAATTGCAAATCAAAATCCCTCAAGGCTGCATAGTCTGCAAACACAATGGCTTGTGCTTGTACCACTGTCCCCCCAGCTGCTCCATGAGGACATTCTTTCTTCAGCCCCTTGGCTGAGGTCAGCACAGCCGCAGATGTTCTGGCTGCATGAAAACCACTCTGTCTCCCTGCACGTGTGTGTGGGGACAGGGTTTGTTGTTAAACAAAACCTTGCATTTGGCCAGTCCCTGCTGTGGAGAGTCCTCTCCAGTGCGAGATGCTTGGGGAACACGTGGTAAATGTCAGAGGGGAGAAAAAAAGACAAAGTACAGAGGCAGGTGAGGGGGAGAGGAAGTGAGATGCAAAGCTTGGAGCCAAATGTCACAAGACCTCAGGAAACCAGGGACTGTCTGTGGCAGGGCCAGCCTTCTAAACATGTGAAAGGGTGGAAAGAGGAGTTCCAGTACGACCGTTTCTGCCTCCTGAGAGCTGACTGGTGTTGGTTCAGTTGGCTGCCCCTCCTTGTACCACACACAGCAGCAGAGTCCTCTGTGTCCTTTCACAGCTTGCCTCACCATATCCCTGGAGTGGGGTCCGAACATCAGGACAACGCTTGTCTCGTGTTCTGGTGGGGCTCTGGGGCTCTGTGGAGATGTGAGACTGAGAGGGCCATTCCTTGTTTTCCAGCCCAGATGCAGGCTTCTGGGAAAAAGAAGAAAGAGCTCCGTTACCGCAGCGTGATTTCCGACATCTTCGACGGCTCCATCCTCAGCCTGGTGCAGTGCCTCACCTGCGACAGAGTGAGTGTCCTGGGCCCTCCCAGTCACCCAGCACGGGCTTTGTGCTTGGAGAGGTCTTCCTAGGGAATGGTGCTGCTCTTTCCAAACCCTGTGGGATGCAGCACTGCCAAAATGGCGATAGGTGATGGCAGGGGAGGTGTGGGAACTGCCAGGCCAAGGAGATGTGTTTCTCTGTTTGCTGATCCACGTAACTGAGTTGACCCAGCAGTATCACATTCCCATTAGAAAACTCAGTCCAGTGCTACAAAGCCCATGACAGAAGTCTCTGCTGACAGCAGGGAAGAATAATTAGCCACAGGGAGTTGCTCCTGCTGCCAGCTCAGATTTCTAGCCTAGACAAAATCCAAGCAGTGATAAAAGGTGATGAAGGTCAGGTCCCAGCTCCATTACACACACGGGAAACCCAGACCTCTTCCTCTTGGATATTTCCAGGTTTCTACAACAGTGGAGACGTTCCAGGACCTGTCACTCCCAATCCCAGGGAAAGAGGACTTGGCCAAGCTGCACTCTGCCATCTACCAGAATGTGCCAGCTAAGACAGGGGCATGTGGGGACAACTATGCCTCACAAGGCTGGATTGCGTTCATCATGGAGTACATCCGGAGGTGTGTTCCCTATGCAGGACCTCTGTTTTCTGGGATTTGCCTGCAGTGCTGGAAGGCAGCTGTCCCTAACCAGTGGTGTTAACATTGGAATGTCAGTTGGACCCATTCCTTGGAGGACAGTATTTGGTACCTCACAGGGCTTGGAGCCTTTTCATGTGGACCAGCTGTTACTGCTCCTCTAGATCTCTCACACACCTTGAGAGCTCTTGTGCAGCTGATCACCCCTCACTGCTGCCTTTAGCTCAGCCTTGTCCTCCGGAGCAAATTAATTCCTGGTGTAGTTTTCCAGATCATTTCCAGTTTGAGTAGTGTCTTGGGACACTACTCAAGTAGGAGCATCAGCTGAGAGCAGTTGTGTTTTCTCTGCTCGTCTGGGATGTGGGATGAGCTTAGGACCTACAGCTAGGAGGAAATTTATCATCCACTTGGGGTTTTGTGTGCCAAAGCATTCAGCTATTTTATTTATAACTCTTAATCCCTTCTCCTCTGCAGATTTGTGGTGTCCTGTATCCCCAGCTGGTTTTGGGGTCCTGTGGTGACCCTGGAGGATTGCCTTGCTGCCTTTTTTGCAGCAGATGAGTTGAAGGGTGAGTGTTTTTGGTGGGGTCTGACAGCATGGAGGAGCATTCCATATACATTTTGAAGGCAGATTAAATCTCCTAGAAATCCTGCCTTGGTGTGTCACCAGAGACTGGCAGTGCCAAAAGCTGGCAGCTCAGCATCTCTGAGCAGGAGGGAACTTTCCTACCTGCTCAGGGGTGGGAAATCTGGGTGAGAGTGTCCTCAGTGAGGAGCAGGCAGAGCTGTTGGTTGGTTGAGTTCTGTGGTGCCTCAGTTTCTGCACTTTCTCATCCCTCAGCTCTGGAGGACTCACACCATTTGCTGTTCAGGTGTGGTGGTGAGCACGTGCCTCCTTTCCTGCTAATTGACTGCACCCCCTTCTTGCCTACACTTATTGAGAGGAGTTGTTTTGATCTCTTCTCATCCTGGCCTGCCCAAAAGGCTCTTAATCTGCTTACTGTCTGGAAATGTAGCTGTGTCAGCCTCGTGTGCTCTGAGCAGCTGCATAATGGCTCTCTTCTCTCTCTGCAGGGGACAACATGTACAGCTGTGAACGGTGTAAGAAGTAAGTTGGTGTTATCTGTATTGTCTTGCATGTCTGGAGTTCTATTTCTGGAACTTCATTTCTCTGTACTGCTGTCAGATATTTTGCTGTGGTCTCTGCCTGGACAATTCTGCTGGAATTCAGGATTTGTCTTGGATTCCAAAGCGAGCAAGACCCAGCCATGCCTTTGCTGCAGAGAGTTCTCACAGCTCGTTTCCTTTCCTCCCTCAGGCTGCGGAATGGAGTGAAGTACTGCAAAGTCCTCCGGCTCCCAGAGGTGGGTAAAAGCACCTTGTGTCCTAATTCTCTTCTAGCAGCCACTGAGGAGGTGAGGAGGCCAGAGGTACAATAAAGCCAGCAGGTTTTTTGGTGGCAAAGTCCTGTGTCCAGATCAGAAGAGACTTTCTCAGTCTAAGCGGATGAGCCAGCAGGATTCATGAGAAACAGGCAAAGAACTCCTGCAGAGATCTGACACACAGAGATGGGAGCTCTGGGAGCACAGCACATGGCAAAACTGCCCTTTGGTGTCCTCTGTCCTTGGTCTTTTAGATCCTTTGCATCCACTTGAAACGGTTCCGGCACGAGGTGATGTATTCCTTCAAGATCAACAGCCATGTCTCCTTCCCCTTGGAAGGGCTGGATCTGCGGCCTTTCCTCGCCAAGGAGTGTGTGTCCCAGATCACCACCTACGACCTCCTGTCAGTCATCTGTCACCACGGCACGGCTGGCAGTAAGTCCTTCCCTGGAGGAGGAGCAGGATGGGAGGAGTGTGACTGAGGCAGGACTGTGTGAACACGTCTGCTGGGCTGCAGGGCAGCATAAGACCCCCTCCATTCTCAGCCTGAGCAGCCTTTGCCCTTCGAAAAGTGAACTGAGCAGCTTCTGACAGATCCCCTGCAGCTCTTTCAGCCTCCCCACGGGCTTGGCTCAAACCCTTTCCCACTGTTCAGTCTTGCTGAGAGACTCTTCCAAGGAAGGGAAGTCAGGGTGACAGTGCCAGGCTCTGCTGCTCTAGCAAAGCTTGCCTGAACAGGAATTATCTTTTTTTTTTTTGTCTCTCTCTCTGTTCTGTGCCAGCAGCTAATCCTGTTTGTGCTGCTGACATTATCCCAGGCCTGCCTTCTGTCTGCACTGCAGATCCCAGCAGTGCTGTGCCTTCTGTTCCAGGTGGCCACTACATTGCCTACTGCCAGAACGTGATCAATGGCCAGTGGTACGAGTTCGATGACCAGTACGTCACCGAGGTCCACGAGACCGTGGTGCAGAATGCGGAAGCCTATGTGCTGTTCTACAGGTGAGCTGTGCCCTCCGCCCCTTCCTGGGCACGGGACCCCTGGAAATGCATTTCACACATGGAGTTCTCCGTTCCCTGCTCCAGGAAAAGCAGCGAGGAGGCTGTGCGAGAGCGTCAGAAGGTCGTGTCCCTGGCCAGCATGAAGGAGCACAGTTTGCTCCAGTTCTACATCTCTCGAGAGTGGCTCAATAAATTCAACACCTTTGCTGAGCCTGGGCCCATCACCAACCACACCTTTCTGTGCTCCCATGGAGGTAAGGCTGCTGGACCTGGAAGCAGCACCTTTTGTGCTTCCTGGTGCATTAACAAATGCAGGAAAAAGCTCCAGCTGCTATCCTGGTATGGGGAAGCTGCAGTGGGATCCTCTTTGGCAGAAACTCCAGCCTGCTCAGGGAGGGATGAGACAATTACCCATTGTGCTGCTGGTTGGAGGCCCGGGGGATGTACAGTGCTGGGAAACAACAGTTTTCAGTTGTCTGTGTTTAGAACCAAACCTGTAGCAAGCAGCTGGGGCAGGGTTTATCTCTGTTACCCTGTCAGCAGGGCTGGCCTCGGGGTCTGTTTGGAGAAGGGAGCACGAGGTGTGCAGGGGAGCTGATACCACATCTGACTCTGCGGCTGCTTCATCAGCCATGCTGGGGAGGACTCAGTGTTTGTAAATCTCTCTTCTAAATTGGAAATGAAGCACTTGATTAGAAATTGAGGCTGTGGATTGAGAAACCTCCACAGTTAATGAACTCATGACTGTCTTCCATTAGCAAAGGAAGCAGATTCTGGAATCAGAGTTCTCAGAGGGGAAAATCAGCCTTTTTATTTGTGTCTGTTGTACACAGCAATAACAAGATCCCTGATTAACTCTTCCATTTGCCTTTCCTCCACAGGGATCCCTCCTAATAAATACCATTACATCGATGACCTGGTTGTGATTCTGCCCCAAAATGTGTGGGAATATCTCTACAACAGGTGAATATGGCCATTCCCTTCTTTCTCCCAGTATTTGTAGAGTGCCCAGATCTAAGCCAGGATGGGCTGTATCAGTGCCTGTCCCAAAAGGACAGCAAGAGCTAAGCCAGAAGAGAAAAAGTGTGGCTGAGTAAAGGCAGCTCTGTGCCCTCAGCTGCAGATGCAGCTCCCTCACCAGCGTCTGGAGTAGTGTAAAAATCCCTGTCTGTAGGATGCAGGGCTGGGAAGAGTTTCCAGTCTGCTGCAGTTCTCCATTCCTGTGCCTGTGCCCAGGTTTGGGGGTGGCCCTGCTGTGAACCATCTGTACGTGTGCTCCATTTGCCAAGTGGAGATCGAAGCCCTCGCCAAGCGCAGGAGGATCGAAATCGACACCTTCATCAAGGTTGGCATGGGAAGCATTTGGAAGCAAGGCAAAGGGCAGGGGTGGGAAATGGAGACCTGGGAAACTCCTGCCTGTGTTCCAGAACAGGATCTACAGCAGAGCCAGGAGATTGGCCTGGGGGTTCCCCAGTGCAGAGGGGCAGCTGGGGCGTGAGAGCGCTGTGCAGACAAAGTGTGAAACCGTCTTTGTCTCGTGCCTGCTCTGGTGAACAGGAACAGGGTGTGAGGAAGGAGTTACAAGGGGTTCTTCTGGAGAATGGCAAGGCTGCCTTACAGTTAATGGAAGGGCCCCCCCAAGATCTCTGGAGTGACTCTTCCCTGTATCTCTGTTCCTGCTCTCCCAGCTGAACAAGGCTTTCCAGGCAGAGGAGTCTCCAAGCGTCATCTACTGTATCAGCATGCAGTGGTTCCGGGAGTGGGAGGCCTTTGTCAAGGGCAAGGATAACGGTAAGGATCAGACCCTGGGGTCCGTCAGGAGGGAGAGGGGGAATGGAAACGAGTCCATTTACTGGGTCCTGGCTGAGCACTGCCCCTGGCTGGAGTGACAAGGCTGGGCAGGGTTCAGGCACCAGCCACTGGGGCTGCCTGCAGGTCCCCAGGGCAGGATAGAAATGACAAAGAGAAGTTAGGAAAGCATCTGAATCTGGAGGTAGCAAGGAAATCAGATGGTTTTTGACGTGTTTGTTCTCCTACAGAGCCCCCTGGACCAATTGACAACACCAAGATTGCCCTCACGAAACCAGGTGGCCACGTGCAAGTCAAGCAGGGTAAGGCTGGTGCTTGTTGCCTGTTCCTAAGAGGTAAAGGAGACTGTTCCACTGGATCTGGCTGTCCCTAATGAAGTCACAGAGCAAGATGGTGTTGCAGAGGATGACAGTTCTCTACCCAGCCCCTACCCTGAGTAAGCCAGTTCTCCAGTGGCAACTCCAGTTTGCTGCTGGGACTGGTTCCTGCAGACCCCCAGCTCCTGCCTTGCTGCTCCCCAGGCCCCTTCCACCATTCCCCTTTGTGCTGGAACTTTGATCTTGTGTTGCTTTTGATGTGGTCTTCACTCAGCATCTGTTGTGGTCCAGCTTCCAAAGTTAAAACAGCCTCATGTTGTGCCTGGAGAGGTTTAGATTGGATATTAGGCAAGTTTTCTATACGGAAAGGGCTGTCAGGGTTTGGAACAGGCTGCCCAGGGCAGTGGTGGAGTCGCCACCCCTGGAGGGATTTAAAAGATGCGTGGATGTGGTTCCTGGGGACAGGAGGACACACTGGTGCTTCCAGCAGGAGGTGGCACTGCAGGGGCTTTGCGGGGGGATCTCCTCCTCCTCCCGGGATGGGCCTGCGAGGGGAGGTGCTGGGAGAGGAAATCTTGGGGCTGCGGGGCCCTGACCTTTCCCTGCCGGTGCATCCGGTTACTGGTGTTGTCCCTTCCAGGTGCTGACTACGGGCAGATCTCCGAGGAGACGTGGGTTTATTTAAGCACCCTGTACGGAGGGGGCCCCGAGATT
>VYZQ01033429.1:0-10689 GCA_013400655.1 Mystacornis crossleyi | reverse complement strand
CTTTGCTGTGGCCTCAGAGTGAAGACATTACCTAAAAATTATATTCAGGAAGGTAAAAGTGTCATTCAGATGAAGAAGGTGCTTTTGCAAGGCCTGTCCATGCTGTTAAGTTACACTCAGATGACTTTCCAGAGCTGTGGCGAAAGGACCACTGAAAAGTATCAAGGAGGATCAAAGGATCATAGGGGATCAAGCAAGGCATCATTAAGTGAGCCCTAAGCATTTTGCAGTTCCCTCACCATCCAGGGACTTTGCAGCTAAAGTTCTGAATCCTTGATCTATTATGATAGGAGTTTCTTGGAAATTCCTTGAAAGAAGTGCAGTAGATTTCCTGTCACTCCTTGGCTTTCCAAATCTAACTCATAACGGAGCGCAGTGCTGAGATTTTTCCAAACACAGACTACCAGAGGGCACGTGTGATTCAGCCTGCTCATCTCCCTACTGAGCTGTGAGACTATTGCCAGTGTTAGAGGACGTGGTTGTGAATGAGAACCCCATATGTGGGTGAGACAACTGTGCTGAAGTAAATAGTGAAACTCACTACGGAGCCAGAGCCAATCCTTTGATTTCCAGTGCTAGCTTACTGCTTACTGCGTGATTTCTGTGCTCCCACAAGGCAAACTTCCTGAATGAATTTGAAGTCTCATTCTGATCCCAAAATACCTATTTGCTTGTTGGAATTTAGTTTGTATTGTTCATTCCTAATTACTCATGAAGTTTCTTAGCAAAGTGCTTTCTGAGCCTGCTAAACAAAACAAAAAAAGAAAGCTCCCTAGGCAGTAGATCCTGTGTAAACACTTTACAAAACCTCATGCAAGAAGTTTCTGAAGAGCCTCTTGGATCTCGTAGAGTAACATAATGCAGGCAAGGTGAGGCGCATATTTCTGCGGACAGGGAAATTCTCTGTCCCCTTTGCCTCTCAGGGCCTGAATATGAAAAATCAATGATCCACTTGTTTCAGAATTGGTCTGATTCAGATCAGACTCCTGTGACTCAAGAGTTACTTTCATGTCCCAAAAGGCTCATCCCTTCTGGAAATTTAGATTGTATTTGGATACAATGCTGAAGAATCTCAACTGTAACAATCTTTATAAGGTTCACTTACTTAACCTTATGTCCCAAACCATGATGATGTCATTGATCATGATGTTTTGGCACAAGAAATGCAGTTTACCACTGAGAGAAAAGTGGTATTTTAATATTTTGTGAGATAGCAGGACATGTGGGTCCTGTGAAGTAATATGGCTTATAACATTACATGGCTAATTAGCTCTCCCTTTTAAGCTAATTATACATGCTTATGGTGTATAAACATAGAAATAAATGCATGCAGTTCAGCTTTAATATTTTTTTATACTACAGAAGGTTAGGCTAGGCTATTGCAGAGTATGTTTGGAGATGACAGGCCCATATGCTGCTGCTTCTGGGTTGTTTTAGACCAGATCCTTCTACCGTCTCTCACCAAAGTATGGGAGTCCCTGCAATCATGAAATATGCTGTTCTTGGACTCAGAAACACATGGGCTTCAGAGCTGACAGGAAGATGGTGTGTGGCACGTCCATCAGTGTGCAGGTTGCAGCAGTGTGTGCAATCGTAGCAGTGACTCTGGCCAGAAAGGAATGCCTTGTAGCACGGAGCTGTCAGGAGTACATTGTACTACGATGTGTAGGAATGGCAGCAAACAACGGTACTTAACATGTGCTTTAAACTCCAGTCTTTTAAAGACAGCGTTGGTCTTGAGCAAAGGAATGTGTTGCAGCATTATGAGCGCTTGAAGTGCAGGACCTCTCTGGTGCTTGTGGCGAGTGGACCGTGCTGAATGTCAGTCTGGCTTTTGCATTGCAGGTACCATGTGTTGTAGGGTGCTGCAGGTCGTAGTCTTCTCTGCTGGGTACACTGGAGTGTGTGCAGGAGCTCAGGTGTGAATGTGATGAGGTACGTGAATCCCAGACATGGACTGTCAGTTCATGTAGGAATTGAAAATACAGAGGTTTTTTCACTATAGGAATACAATTTATAGTAAGCATATACGTTAGGGAGTAGTGGCAGTTTGTTTTCCCTCTGGTCTTGTCAATCTTCAGATTTCTGTTATTATTCTGATTACTTTTAGGCAAGACATCCTCTTAGCCCTCTCCACTCACATTGCTTTTCTCAATAGGACACTGCAAGAGGGACCTACCCCAGGGTATTTGTGGCCCTGAATTCCCTGTTACGCCGTTGCTATGTGGTGTACTCTGAACTCATTCCTGTAAGGTACAGAGCTTTCTGGCCCTAACCCAGTAAAGCACTTAATGACAGATTTAACATTAGGCATATATAAGTATTTCCATCCATCTTTAACTGCCTGTGCGTTTAAAGTAAAGCATGTACTTGAGTACTTCACTGGATTGGAACCAAATTGCTCTGCGTCCTGTATGAACTCACTGTAGGTGTGTAATCTCTTTAGTTTTGCTTTGCCTCTTAGACCAAAGTTCACATTTGCATTAAGTTTTAATGCTGGAATAGAATCGGTCATTGAAAATTAGTAATTTTTAAGATCCTTGCTTAGCAACTTTATCAAAAAGTATGTGACTGCTACAAATTCTGTGGAATTGGTCCTTATGAGAAGTAGCTAAGTATTTTTGTTTTGTGCAGTAGTGCATACAAAGAAGTTTGTCCTACTTGGACGTGTTTATTCAGGACATAGGCACTGCTGGATACCAAGAGACAGGATCCCTATCAAGCAAGAGGCAAGTGGTGGTTTAGATGAAACTCCTCTGAAAACATTTTGCAGTTTTATATTCAGGTTTTTTTGTTTGATCCACACATCTCTTAGTTTTGATTGTATCTACTTATATGCGCTGCCAGGGTGTATTTATTACTGGATGTGGAACGAGACCCCACCGCAACAACTGGACTCTCTAGCACAGCCTACATATACATAAGTGCATCTTCTTCACAATTTCCTTAGTTAATAAATGTGAATTTGCCAAATCTCAGTCTGAATTTCTTTTCAGAAACCTGACTGAGTACTTACAAACATAGGAGGAATGCTGGAATTTGTCACAAACTTGCTGCAGGAGCTAGTGAAAGAAAGGCTTTTCTTCTGTTGCTCTGTGACAGAACAGGACCTGCAAGGATCTCAGGTCTCCCACAGAGAAGCCAGGATGTTGTGAGTCACATCCAAGTAGATGAGTAGCAAAAGTGTTCAAATTGGAGAACATCAACAGGAGAGAGATGTAGAATGTTAACCTAACCACGATAATGACTTGGAAATTGGTTTTGCCATTAAAAAAGTTGCATGAGAGGAAAAGGATTCAGAAAGATTCAAGGATTCACAATTTTTCAGGTAGAAGATTAAAAAAAAATTGTTAGGCATATACCTGTAAGAGAGAAAATTGCTGTAGTTTATATTAAGGTTTTTATTTTATGATGTGAAAAGGCTAAGTAGTTGTGATAGTTACTAAGAGATAAGCTATGTTGATTGGATTTTCTTCTATTATTTAATGCAAGTAAAGACTTGTAACAGACAGTTTTTTGAACTTTTTCATTTTTCAGTAGTTGATACATACGAAGGTTGGTATATGTCCCTTAATTTATCAAACATAGTTTGGAATCCTAGGACAAATCCTAGCTGGTGTAAGCTCTACCAAAATGAGATTTTGAAGTCAACAGAGTCACATCAGTTTAATTACGGCCTTTAATTTGCAGGAACAACATTTGAATTTGTGTGGTAAGGCATTCCAGAGTGATTCATGGTCTTTTATTTAAGAAAAGAATTACAGACTTCTAAATATAATTTTGTATCAAAATTGATCCTGTAATTAATTTTCTAGTAGTAAAGTCAATCTCCTGGGTATTACAGGCTGCTAGTGTTGCATCTGATGTTTGATGGATTTCTAGGGCTAACGTTTTTAAGTGAGCATTTCTGTCTGGTAAAATGAGTTTTCAGTTCATCCCTGTTTAGTGTGGGAAGTAAGCCATGGAAGACTTGTCAACTCTCACACTCCAGGGATGGGGACTGCACAACCTCTCTGGACAACCTGTTCTGCTTGATTGCCCTCACAGTGATGCTTTTTCATCTCCTGTTCACTAGAACGCCACTGTTTCAGTTTGTGTCATTATCTCGTGTTACCTTGCATACACCTCAGTCAAGACTCTGGCTTTGTTTCTTTGGTCCCTCTGAAATTGTCTCTTCTGTAGGCTGACCCAGCCCAGTTTTGGAAAAGATCATCAAATCAAACTGTTAACCCAGTACTGCCAAGTCCACCACAAAACCATGTCCCTAGGTACCACATCTACAAGTCTTATAAATACTTCAGATTGGTCAGGCATGATTTATCCCTGGTAAATTTATGCTGGCTTTTCCCAGTCACTTTGTTTGTCTTCTTGTGTCCAGCAATGGTTTCAAAGAGGATTTTCTCCATGATTCTCCCAGGAAATAAGTGAGACCAACCAGTAGATGGTTCCCTGAAAAATTCTTGGTTTTTTTGAATATGGGTACAGTATTTGTCTTTACTCAATTGTAGGCTTCAGCTGATCTCCACACCTTTTGAAATATGAGAGAATAACCTTTCAGCTTCATCAGACAGGCTCTCAGCATCTTCCTACAGATCCCATCTGTCTTCCCTAAAACTTCTAAAAGCTGAGATTTCTTAAGAGATACTTGGCTTAATCCTCTTCCAGTACTGGTAGTTTCTCTCCTCCTTGAACTCTCCGTGTACAAAGGACCACAGGATGTTGCTGATGAAATCCAGAGCCATGTCTGCATCCACTGTCAGTAAATCAGTGGCTATTCAGCAGCTGGTGTGCATTTTCATTGTTCATTTTTTTATTGCTTACATGGTAGTGGAAGCTCTCCTTGTTGCCCATAACATACCTTGCCAATTTCAAAACCAGGCGAGCTTGGGTTTTCCTAACACCGTTGCTGTGTGTCCAGGCAGTTCCTCCTTAGTCCTGCTTCCTCCTCCTTTATGCTGTTGTTCTGCAGTGTCGTTCAATCCTGTCTTTCCTGTTTAGCTAAAGGCCATCTCGTGATATGTCTGCTCGTTTTCCTGAGTTTTGTGCTTGAAGAAGATTGTCCTGAAAGACCTGCTAGCTTACTTGAGCTCTATTTTCCTTCAAAGCTGACTCTCAGGGGCTCCCACTGACCATTTCCCTGAACACACTGAAGCCTGGTCTCCAGCTCTGTGCTCTGATTATCACCTCTCCAGTCAGTTCTTCCTTGTTTTTGAGTAGCAGATTCAGAAGAGCATCACTCTTGACTGACCCCACAGGTTAACAAAGCGTGGTGTCCCATCTTATTCACTTTGCCCCCAGAGCTTTGTAGTCCTGATCTGCACTAGCCATATCTTTGGTGTCCACATGGACGTGCAACAATGGGTAGTGGTCTAAGGANTCTATTTTCCTTCAAAGCTGACTCTCAGGGGCTCCCACTGACCATTTCCCTGAACACACTGAAGCCTGGTCTCCAGCTCTGTGCTCTGATTATCACCTCTCCAGTCAGTTCTTCCTTGTTTTTGAGTAGCAGATTCAGAAGAGCATCACTCTTGACTGACCCCACAGGTTAACAAAGCGTGGTGTCCCATCTTATTCACTTTGCCCCCAGAGCTTTGTAGTCCTGATCTGCACTAGCCATATCTTTGGTGTCCACATGGACGTGCAACAATGGGTAGTGGTCTAAGGAATGGAAAACTACTGGCAGTCTCTGCAATGTAATGGGTGGGGTCCCCTAAAAAAAGCCTCAACCTGTTGTAACAGCATGACTGTTAAGCAAGTGTGTGCCTTCATCCCTCATGGTCACCCACCACTCCTTTTGCTCTCTGCTAACACTCTGTGCATGCTCAATTGGTTTCAAAGCCTTCCTTAATGGAACTTGTTCTCCCTCACTGGTTATTAGGACACTTTACCGCTTCTGTGAACTTCTATCTGAGGGCAGATAAGGACCGTTTCTGCTGTCGTAAGAAGTCACAAGTTTCTAGTTTCCCCATCTTAGGAATCTCCACCAGCATCTTGCTCAAGCATAGCCTCTGACTGTTCTTCCTGCCTTGCATCATGAGCCTCAGGATTTGCCTCTGCAAGGTCTTTCTGAAGACCTTCTGATTTTTTTGGTCGTCCTTGATTTTTTTGCAGTCTGCTCACCTGGGCAGGCTTGTCCACCTACCACTGCTGGGCAATGCACAAATTGAAAAGCTTTCTGGAAATAAAATTTTGGGACAGTTAATCTCCTCATTCCTTAGCCCTCATAAAGGCTTGTTGCATGCCCCAGTATTTGTTACCTGCTGATATAGTGAAAATTGATGGAGGTGGTTAAAGGATGATGAAGTTAAGAAAGAAGAATGAGGTTCCAGAAGTTTTTTCCCCCTAGGAATAACATCTATTGTTTCAGTGTTGACTGTTGTTATATGCTACTTACAAATCTTGTGTCCTTTTGTATAGCTGCATCTGTTCTTTCACTCTGATGCTCAAACCCTTTATTTTTACTTTTTGGACAGCTGTGATATGATGAGTGCTGCATGAGCTAAAAATGCTGCCCTTTCCTTTGAGGCACGCAATGTAAAATAATCAGGAGGAAATCAGGACAGCAAGTAGAAGTGTGAATATGGTTCCTGCAGCTGGAGTCATATGGAGATACATCTGAAAATGAAATGCCAAATCAAAAACGAATATAAATACCTTTCATGCCAATAACCAAACAACTGTAGACTGTAGAGGTGATGCCATGATGATTTTTTGCCTTTTTATATACCCCTTTTATATAGCTTTTATGTTTCCTTAGTGCTTTTAGCCCACATACTTGTAATTCCCTAAGTTTAATAACGAGCTTAGACCCAAAGTTCTGTTAGGCCAAGAGACTAAACATCTTAGAAACTTCGTAGTTAGGGGGTCAGTGAGCCCCAGACCCAAGGTCCTCTCCAGAACACATTCTGTAAACCAAGATAGGTCCATGCAGGGGGAAGGTTCCTCAGGACGGGGGCTTCTCTTGAGCCTCTCATTGGCGAATCTGTGATAGATATGCTGATGTGCAAGGTCTGTAACTGTATGCATGAATCATCACGTGTCTGCATTTTCGGTGTGCATTCTGGGGTCCATTTCGGCGCATTCTACCTGGATGTGGTGCGCCTAAGGATCCTTAAATAAATACCGAGGTAAAACCCTTTTTTCCCCTCTAACCATGTTTGGCTTTTAATTTTAAGACCAGGGAAAGGCAACAGAGGGACTATAGAATAGAACAGAGGATGAAACTGAAGAATTAAAAGAAGACAGGTCTTATAGAGTGGTATTGTCTTTTCTTTTGTTTTTCTTGGTTTTGTATGCGCCTGAAAATATTACAGGATAGACAAACAGATGACCATGGAGATGAATGACTTCTCAAGTATAAAGGAAGTTTAAACTGTAAATGCATTTATAAGAATGGATTTAGCTGTGAAAGAAGCAGCTTGGGAAGGTTCTACAGTGCTGTAACCCCATTAGTCACAGTGGAAGAGGTAAAAGAGCTTGTTAAAAAAATAAATGGATGTGGAAAAGGGGTGATAGAAGGGTGAAAGCAGCAGCTGCACCCTGGAGGGAATGGGCAAACTGGAGAAATAGGTTGCCAAAGAGAGAAGGCAGTTTTTGTTGTGACTGTCCACCGTCTGAACTCCCCCTCTTCTTATCCGTATTAGCTCAATGTCGTGTTGACCCTCCCTCTAGCAAGCAGAGGGAGGGGAGGAGACTTCCACACTTGTCAGTATTGGTTCTTCAGTCAGATGAGGAGGATGCACTGATATGACACTGGTTATTTTATTAGTATGTGGGTCAAAATAAAATCTGGCAGCAAAGCTTTTCAGAAACCGGGTGAGTACTACTCTTGTCTGTGATCTTGTTGTACAGAGTCTGCGAGGAACTTAGGGTAGTTTGTCTCTCTTACACTACTACATGGTGCACTGCAGAAAAACTATTCCTAATTTTGGTGGCAATGAAAGCATGGCAGCTCCACTTTCTCACTCCCTAACCTGAGTGAACACTCATTGAGTGCACTAGTTCTGGAGTTTTGTTATTTCTGATCTATTAATAAAGTGAGTTAACATTTTCCACCTGAAAATGCTTGCAATCACACCCTTCCCCTCTCTCCTATCTAACACAGACCTCCAGGGTACTGGATTCTCATGGCCAAGTAAGTTTTACTGAAATTCTGTGCCAGTGCATGGCAGTTCCTGTGTCTTCTTCCTGCTGCATGAAAAAAGAAATAGTGACTTTAAATATGAAAGTTAATCAAGTCTTCTTTTACTCCAAGTGGCTGTTCTTTCAAGCTAATTAAAATAATTCAGATGACTGAAGAGTCATTTTAATTGACTTTGGATTGCAGTTCAGAAAAAAAAATATTCCTAGTGGAAAGACTTTTTGCGGTTAAGGCAGCATCATAGTATGCCAGAGAGTTGAATTCATCTGTTACCGCGTTATGGATTCGCTTCATAACTTTAAGAAATGGCTTCACCTTTCTTCTAAATATCAGTTTTGATAGTCCAGTCTCTCACTTTGTTTTGTGCATTAAAGTGAAATAGGCTCTTACACTCAGAGGGTTCCTGTAGGTTTAGGAATCCATCCTTGGGGCTGAAATTCTGGACTTTGTAAGCTAACATACA
Source organism: Mystacornis crossleyi (assembly GCA_013400655.1). Classification (NCBI taxonomy): domain Eukaryota; kingdom Metazoa; phylum Chordata; class Aves; order Passeriformes; family Timaliidae; genus Mystacornis; species Mystacornis crossleyi. The sequence goes on along the minus strand of VYZQ01033429.1, from coordinate 2,086 downwards.
GGGCTTGTTCCCAAGGACCTGGTCTTACCTGAGCTCTTGTCCCGTACCTCTCCATGCCTGCCACCCCTTTGTGCCAGCACTGGTGTGTATGCAGCCACATGCTCATGTGATGAGAAGCATGACTCAAACGAAGATGTAGGTAGGTAAGTAGGTAGGTAGATTTACACAGCATTTTCTAGGCACATCGTTGCCTTAACTAAGCTCACTGGAAAACATTATACTAATACAGGGAAAGGGAGGTAAAGCTTGGCTGCGGTTGGACCCGTTTGGAGAGCATGTGGGATCACACCTTTGGCAATGCCTGCCACGGAGGTTGATGTAGAGCAATTAGAGGACTTCAAAACTGAGTTACTGCTTACTAAGGAGACACCAAGGCTTCGAGGGAGTTCCCCTGGTAAATGGTCCTATTCTAACACATGTAAATTTCCTTTCAGCCCTCGATCATCTACAGTCAGTTATTTGGTTTGGTTTTTTATTCCACAAGATACAGGGATTTCCTGCCTGATGGTTTTTTTCATGAGCTGTTTACATGTGTTTGCCACTTAATTTCCTCCAGGTGGGATGGAGAATTGAGGGTAATATGCTGATTTTAAAGTTCACACAGCTACATTTATGTTCTCCATGGCATGAACTTTATATTGCTTTATCTCATTTTTATGTAATACACAAGTCTCCTATTTCCCCTAGTGTCAAGGAGGATGAAGGTTTGCATTTTTATACACGCAAACACAGTTTGTTTGAAGTGTCTCCTTTCTCCAGAATATTTGCATGCTTTTAAAAGTGGTTGCTGGGTATATCTGTGGCCTTCAGGTGATGGCAAAGCGTGGCTTCATTGAGAAGAACTGGAAATTCAGAATAACCCTGGGATATTACATCCCAAAAAAGAGAAATTCTATTGCAAAGTAACTTACTGCTGCTAGGCCAAGTCTGTATCCCAGTGAAGTCAGTGATTTAACTGCAGCAGATGTAATCTTTGTCACAGATATGATCAGTTGTCATATATAAAAAACTAGTTTCATGTGTAATTTCCAATAATTTGTTTCTCTGAGAATCTTTCCAAGGATTCTTCTTTTTCTCTAAGTTTTGGAGTATAGGTGAATGAATTTTTAATACGTTTTTCCTTATATCTGATTTTCAGGAGCCACGATCAATCAAGAAATTACCTACCTTGATTCACTCTGGATTAGTGGCTGTTTATGGCACAGTTGTTTTGAATCATATAGTTCTCTTTTTGGGAACAGATGATGGACAGTTGCTGAAGGTAAGCTGAGTGTGGCAGTTCTTCCCTTCTGCACCAGCTGCTGCTGTGTTCAAGTGGGTAAATGTTTCCTGGTTTATTCAGTGTATTATAAGCAAATATGGTCCCCTGAATCTCTGGTTTTTGTTTGAGAAATAACTGCTGAATGGTCATTTGGAGAACAGGATAACTTTCAAAAGCAATTATGTATTCTGCCTAAAATTCAAGTAAACATTTCATTAAAATGCTAACGCCCACAGTATTAATTTACAGACTGTGGAGTTCTCAGTTATTTTGCCTTGTTTCCCTTCTTGGTTTGATTTTTCAGTAGTAATATTAAATATTGTTAGATTTTGGAAGCGTGTTTGTTTGTCTGTTAGCCTATCTGTGTGATGTGAATAGCTGTCCATTAGAGAGAAAAATCAAGATGCATTTTGCCTTAGCTTCTGAAGAGTTGACCTATGCTAACTTAAATCCATTGCCTTGTGATGGATTTTTTTTTTTTTTGCATCGAAAGTGAAAGTTGTCTTATATCATCAAACATTTCAGCCATCCAGTCAAATATCTTTTATGCTTTAATTTTTTCTGGGTTTTGCGAGAATGTGCATTTCCTGTTTACACTGCAAAGGATGACTCTCATTCTTTGTCTTTATTAAGCAGACATTTGGAGAGGAGTATAGTAGAGACCTTGAAAAGCTTTTGTCCGTTTGATTTCATTTTGCTTTTGATAATGAAAAATGAAATTGAAGTCTTCCATGTCTCCTTAACGCAGGGGTGACCATGAACACATCTCTCTTATTCAGTCATGAAAAACCAGTGTTGGTGTGTGTCGTGGTTTGACACTAGCCC
>VYZQ01033409.1:0-11840 GCA_013400655.1 Mystacornis crossleyi | reverse complement strand
TGTGTGCGTGTGTGTGTGTGTAAAATAAACACCTGGAGGAAGGGTTACTGTGTGGAGGAAGGGTCCAGCTGTATGATGTTTCTTAAGTACTTCCAATACTCTTGGCATTTTCTGCAGCCAAAGAGAAGCACTCATTCCCTGGAAAGAAGTTTTGTAGATGAGAAATACCAGGGAGAGCAAAATTTTAGGCTGAGGGACAGAAAAACTGCATGAGAGTGTGATGGAGAGGTTGCCTGATGCCGCAGTTTGATTTCCTCAGCTGTGTAATATCTCATGGTCTGAATGGTGCATGCCAATCTTCACAAGGGACAAAAAGGAAAAAGATGACCCTTCTAGCCCTGGAATGTGCAAGGAAAATCTTTAAATACAATCTTTTTACATACTAAGATGTACTACCAAAAGGAAAAACCCCAGTATAATTCAGAACTATTGCTGCAACAATCTGGTAACTCCTTTAATTTGGTCTTTGGCTTGTCTGGGTAGGTTTTTTCGACATTTGGGATGGGTAGTAGCTGAAGTGAGAACTTGTTCTCATGGTGCAAGTTCTCCAGTTGCTTGTGTGCACAGCAAACACCACTGTGAAGTGCTGCATCTGCAGAGCTGGAACCCTGCTCCAGTGCAAGGACACGCTGCAGGCTTCAGCCGTACCTCCCGGCTGCCCTCTTTAATTTAAAACAATCCTAAAAAAATAGGACTTTATGGGAAAACCTTTGGCCCCTTCAGAGCAGAGAGTCCCAGCAGTTTCAGCACGCTCCCAGTGAGTTCAGTGCACAGATCTGATTGCACAGCTGGACTTCGAGGGTTCCAGGCTTTTCCCCACCAGGAGAAAAGAACATGTTTTAGTATGCAATTGACTGAGTTTTCATTCAGCAAATATTATTAAGGCTCTTCAGCTGGCTGATTAATTTGCTAGGAGAGACTCTTAGCTTCCAAAAAAAAAAAAAGCGCCACTTCAAGAATTTCTTCTTAAACACTCAATTGTCTCAGTTGGAACAAACTCCTTGTAGTTAAATTCTTTAGCAGCAATGAAAATATCATGGAGAAGAGAAGAAATCCACAGTTAATGTCGTGGATTGTTTTACTGAAGTGCAGTTTGCTCTCCAAATGGATGATCTTCCCTGTTCCTGCGCAGTCCCTGTGGGATCTGCTCCCCTTCCAAGGATGGGGCTCAGACCAGAGTGTGTAGGATGTGACCATGCTCAGGGCTCTTCAGGTATGTTGGAGCTGCACGACCAAGACCTTTCCAGTCATGTGGGGCCTTTTGGACTGGACCAGAAGGATCTCTCATCCAAACTGCTCTGAATCAGAGGCTCAGGCTTTGTCTTACTCCCAACAGGATTTTTGAACAGGATTCCAAGTTTCTAGAAGCTCTTTCACAAGACTTACTTAAAGGCTAATCTGTGCAGAGTACCCTACAAACTCCTTGAATTTCAGCCACTCTGAATATTTTCCGTAAGATGAGACATCAGTTTGTCTGTGAGATTCACCCAACTTGTTTATAAACTTACCTGCGCATGCAAATGCCCTTTCTAACAACTCGAAAATTGCACAGGTGAGTCAGACAAGGACATTCTGGACCTGACACGCCAAACTACGTATCAGAAAGTAAGACTTTCTGTTATTTCTTAAGCCTGAAATGCTTCAGGAGGATGTGTGAAGAGCTGCTCAGCTGCCCCATGCCCACCCAGGGCAGCTTCTTGCAGCTGAGAAGGCACTTACTTGTTGCAGAGCTCCATCTCTGTCACGATAATCTCCTGGACATGCCAGAAGACATCGGCTTTTGCCGATGACTTCTTCCCATCTTTTGGGCAGTGACCAACACAGATGGCTGCAATATCACCAACGTTCTTTGAAGAAAACTGGAATGTGTCTGTTGCTCCCCTACAGGAAACAGGGAGCAGTTTCAGCATCCTGGAGGCTGCCAGTGACTTCCCTCATATGGACATTAAGTAATTTGCACATGGCAATGGAAGATAGAAGATAAGCCTTCATTTACAGTCATTTGATTTAACCTACAATCATTCAACACAAAGTATAATTTCCATATTTAAATTTAGTATTTTCTCTGATTAGGGGTGACACTTTAAATTGTTGCCACTAGGACTTTCTAGGATAAACTTGAGCTGTTCCACATATAAAATCAATTTGCCTCATTATAGATTAAGCTAAAGAATGACTAATTTCCCCTCCAGCACTTATTCATTCATTCTTGACAGATACTGTATCTCTTACACATCTACCCACCATAGCTGTTTTAAATTTGCTAGTTCAGCCACCCTTCCTGAAGCTCGGATTGGAAATAGTTCAGAGAAACAATTAAATCACAGAATCTCAGAATGGTTTGGGTTGGAAAGGACCCTAAAGATCATCTAGTTCCAAACCCCTGCCACAGGCAGGCATGGTAGGTCTCTGTCAAAGTGTTGACTGGATCCCTGTTGTGTCCCCTGAGTATGTTAGGTTTATTTCCTTGGACTGGCCCTTGCTCCCTCCAAGGACAGACTGTGACTCATGAAGAGTGGCATCTAACTCCTCCAAAGACACCATCAGCTCAAGGTCAGGAGGAAGCTCCCCCTGATCTTTCGTATTTCACATGATGTCTCAGACAGTCATGTTACATTCCACATGAGCCATAATTTCACCTTCCTTTACCAAAAAAACCCTTTCCTCCCTGCAAAGCAACAGAACACCAGCATCGCTCATGACTTTGGCATCTCCTTAGGGTGTGCTGTGTCCTTGAACAAAGCAGAAAGCCCTGCTCACACTGGAGCACTTTGGTCCCACGTGGGAGAAGGAATGTGCCCCACGTTCCACGGATGTGCCTCCAGCAGGAGGCTGATTCCTGCCTTTCCTCACGCGACACTGATCTCGCAGCCTTACCCCCCAGATCCGTCCGCAGAGTCAAATCTGAGCAGCTCTGACAACATCTAGCCTCCAACTATTATTACTTTCTCTCTGATTCCCACTGCCAGAGAGATGCTGTAAAAGGAACTAAAACCACCTCCAGCTTCCTTCTGCTCCTCCCAGCTCAAAAACCACACAGCCTCCCTGGGGGCTTGCCAGGAGCCTCTTTGTATGTGCTGATACAAAAGGACACACACACACATACACACGCAATCTACATTCCCTCTCACCAAATGCCTTTTTCTTGTTGCTCTAAAACCTACTCGGTGACTGCACACCAGAAGCTCATTTGTCATCTTTCCTTTAATTCAAGTGGGAAGCCATCAAGCTTTTAGGAAGTGGGATGAGAAGCAGCATAGCACAAACACAGCTCCCTAAACCATCCTGGAGAAGAGGTGGCATTTGTGGAGGACACACAACTGGTGGGGAGTTCCTCTGGCCCACCACCCTGTTTGCTACCTTTCAAATCTCCTTTTCTTGGAAGAGTTTTCCATAAGGAATTCCTTTGAGCGGCCCATCTTTCCTTCTAGGATGATCCAGATGTTTTCCTTTGTATCTGCATCCTCTCTGTCGCTGGTTACTGTGACAATCTCATAGGCTTTAAAGGATAATTAACACACATGTTAAACAGAAAAGTTGGAGCAGATGGCCTGCAAGATCCCTTCATTTGGCTGTCACTGTGCTTAAAAACCCCTTCCCTAATATTTACCACAGCACACAAGACAGCAAGCATTTGCAAAATAAGGGTGGAAACACACTGAAATATGTGGGACTTTTGACTTCTAAGTGCTTTGGGATAGAATGCATGAAAAATATGAGTCCTGCTCAACCAGGTAGCAAGAGTAGATGGAGTTACTCTTAGACTCATAGAATATTCTGTGTTGGAGGGACCCACAAGGATGATTGAAGTTCATCTTGAACAAGCTGTGTCCAGCTCCATGCTGTGCTAAGCGCTTCATCTGAAACACAGCTCAAATCCTCCATATTTTCTTCTTTTTTCTGGGCCACTGTTCCTGGCAGAGTGAGGGTGTCCATGTACCCAATAGGATGCGCTCAGGTGCTGCGGTGGCCTGTAAGTACCCAAAATGGCCCTCACAAGGCTGATTTTTTTTCAGGGGCAGAGCAAAATCACAGTGAAGTAAAGTGATTATTGCCTCTCCAGGACTCTCCTGAAGAAGAGCACTGGTGCAGTAGTTCTTGAGATGGGCTCTGCGTATCATCAGTGCAGTTAAGTAACTCTTGTGGGCTGAATCACCCATCACGTCAGACAACAGTGTAATTACCTTGGGCCCAGTGGGATTACCCAGAGCAGATCCGGGGCCATGGGCTGTTAAGCTCAGCTGTCATGTTCAGCTGGGACACTTAAGCTGGTAGCCCAGAACGAGTTAGGGAGGAAGCTGAAGCAATGTTACTTAGCAAGCTTTAAGGATTGAACTTATTTTCCACCTCAAAGACTCAAGCACATTACTTCTAATGAGATCCTATCCACGTGTTCTCATGGCTTACTGATGGACTGAACCACTCTTAGGTTTCAAACCAGAATGAGATCTTTTTCTTCCTTGCAAGTCCTGTTTTGTTTCTTTCTTATCACAGCACTGTACTATTGAACTGAAGTGTACGTGAAATAACCCTTACAGCCTGCACAGGAACCTCCAGCTTGCAGGACATGTGGTCATACGGCCTCTGAGATCCCTCAGGAATAGACACAAGACCACTCCAAACTCACCAGTCCGTTCCTTCAGTTCCAGAATGTCATTGTTGGCACAAGCCAGTTCCCTGATGAGCTGCCCATCATCTTCACCTTTAGCCAGCCAGCGATCACACTGGAAGCGAAAAGTCTTGTCCATGGCAGAGTCCATCACATCGATATATTCCAAGTGCCAGCCTGGTGCAATTCCTAGTAAAGTAACAAAAATAAAAGAGGCTTGGCTGTTTGCACATTGCTTGAGTAAGGAGGTGAGGTACCTATCCTTGGCCGTTCCATGGTGTTGCTAGGAATCATAGAACCAAGGAATGGTTTGGGTTGGAAGGGACCTTTAAAGGTCAACCCTCCTGCCATGGGCAGGGACACCTTCCACTATCCCAGGTTGCTCCAAGCCCCGTCCAATCTGGCCTTGGACGCTCCCAGGGTTGGGACAGCCACAGCTTCTCTGGACGACTTGTGCCAGGGCCTCACCATCCTCAGATTTCTTCCTTTAAATAACTAATCTAAATTGACCTTCTTGTAGTTTTAAACCACTCCCATTGCCCTGTTTAAGCAGGCCCTGCTAGAAGGTTTGTCCCCATCTTTTAAATAAGCACTGGCAGGGGCACTAAGGTCTCCTCTTTGGATTTGAAGTCAGAATGTAAAGTACAACTCGCTCCTTCGGCCCTGCCAGATAGCACATGCAAGGAAACCACCCTTCCTTGCCAAGCAACCAGGGCGAATTCATGAGTGCTGGGACTGGATGTGAAACAGGACAGAGTAAAATGATGGATGTTCCAGCAAGGATGACCAAATCAATTTACATTTCCCTTGGGGCCTTCTGAGGAGCCACAGCAACTTTTTAGCTTGCTACTTCGTTTGTTTGGTTTTTACCCCATTAGAAAAGCAACCTGAAATCAAAGAAAACAGCATTTGAGAACATTTTCCTGATTTCTTTGGAAAAATCACAGGAGCACTTTTGACCTCGGTGGGGAGGGGAGGTTCTGACAGTTTTACTTACAAGTCCTGCTATTAGTCAGACAAAAAAAGGTTATGTTCATGATGACACATCTCTGCTCACTTATTATGTACATCCTGGAGAGATTAAACAGCTCATGCTCTTCCAGGAATTCACTGCCGTGTGCCTATTTCCTTCGTTTGCACAAAATTAATCCTCATTATCCTTGAATAGAAAATGATGGCATATTTTTGAGTTATGTCAACAAGTCGCCCTTCTCCTGTGGACTGGGAGCCTCCACACCATGTGCTGGCCATTCTTTACCAGCCTCACAGCCATTGCTGTTTCGTACTTTGGCTTCCTGAACCTTCTCCAGCTTAGGAAATTAAACTGTGCACTACGAAGCACAGACCTCAACCAACAACCCTCAACCATTTACCCCTTAAATTTCAGGGGCACAGAACTGCAAAATCATTGTGGCTGGAAGGTTCATCTGTAGAACATCTTGCTCAGAGCAAACTCAACTAAAGCAGTTCCTCAGGGCTGTGTGTGGCTAGGTTTTTAATACCTCCTAGGATGGAGATTCCACCTCTCTGGGTGGTCTGAGCCAGAGTCTGATTACCCATGCAGAGAAAAAATGCTTTTTGTCTCATTTTAAATGGAATTTCCTGTATTTCAGTTTGAGCCCATTCATTCTTCTCCTGTCCCGGGACATTGGTGAGGAGAGTTTGGCCCCATCTGCTTTAATTTTACAGGTTGCCCAGAGAAGCTGTGGCTGCCCCTGGATCCCTGGCAGTGTCCAAGGCCAGGATGGATGGGGCTTGGAGCAACCTGGGGCAGCGGAAGGTGTCCCTGCCCATGCAGGGGGTGGGACATGATTGTCTTTAAGGTCTCTTTGAACCTGAAGCATTCTGTGATTCTATGACTCTGTGAAGTTCTCCAAGGCTCCCACTGTGATTTAACTGGAGCAGCTGCTCTTTGGGGCTGTTCTGGAAATTTATTCTACACATGTTGGCAGTGTCAGCTGTTAACCTTTTGGTAGGATCTTTTCCATTTAAGCTCAGTGAACCTCTCTGCAGCATATCCAGGAGGCTGCTCTGCTTCCATCACAACTTCAGTGACAACAGTACAGCATGAAAGAAAGAAAACATGCCTTCTTTCTGCAGTGAGAGACATCAGTGACTGCAGACCAGGATGGAATAAATTGTTGATCTCAGCCCTGCTGCCAGCAGTGAACAGGATGATGGGGTCAGCATCACTGCTAAGCAGTACCAGGAAAGAGACTGAGATGCACATACCCTCCTCCCTCTTCTCCAGCCAGGGCCAGCAGCCACACTCACCAAGAAGCTGCAACAAAGTCCTGCTCTTTTATCAGAGGCAGAGATGGGACAGATCCGACTTTCCTGCAGATGTTGGAGTTGAGGACAAAGCCAGCTCCCCCCCACAAAGATGCTTTTATCAGCTCTGGGCTATTTAAAGAGCAAGGGCTGAGCTCTGTTAGGGATCAACACTGAAAAGCAAATGCCAACAGGGTGTCCTTTACAACACAAGGGTACATAAATCAAGGAGCTGGATGGGCAGTCTTAGAAAAATGGTACAACTGCTCCTAAACATCCTCCTCTCTTCTTTAAAAAAACCCCCATTTCTCTTCCCTCTCACTAGAATTTGCCTTTTTCTCATTTTCATTCCTTAAATTAGATTAGGAGACCTGTACAAGGATCCCTAAATGCTTTTCATTTTTAGGAGAAACAGCTCAGCCCAGGTGAAAGCTGTACTGGCAATGTCCATAGCAGCATATCTCCCAACCCTGTCCATGTCCCATGGTGCCAGGAGTGGTGTCACATCAAGAGTTTCATTGGCACAACATTAAACACCATTCAAAAGCTGATGTGGAAATGGAAGGGTTGGTTCGTGTCTGAAAAATACATTCTGCTCTGCCAGAAAAGGTATTGTTTTTCTCTTGTTTCAGACTGGGAAAGTATATATAAAATTCCTCTTTGCATTGGCCTGGAAAAAAAATGGAAAGACCAGTGATGCACAGAGCCTAAAAATGTGAGACTTTCCCTCTGCTGGGCTGGCTCTGTGTGCTGGGGATCACGTCAGCAGAAGGAGAACAAATCATGTTTGCAGAACTACTTTTCAGGTCATGAAATCCTGGTTTCAGGCTACTATCCCGTTTACCCCTTGTATTCCTCTGTGACTTTTGCAATGGGCTCAGAGACTCTACAGCACCTAAGCAATGATAGGAAAGGAGACTCCAACCCCAGAGTCACCAAATCCTCATTCCTGCAGCATAGGAAGGAGGAAGAGGAGCCAGAAAGGTGATGTGAATGTAGCAGGGTGAAAGGATCTCCCAAGTCCTGAGCATTGCTCACACAGCCTGGCTGCAAGGAGGAACTAAAGGATCTCTGCAGCAATGGCTCATCAGCCTTTCCCCTGGACACTGTCCCTGATCCTGATCCACTGTGAGAGCCAGAGCTGCTCCATCACTCAGCTTTGGGTGCTTGCAGAAAAACCAAAGCAGACCTGTTTGTATCCCACTGGCACCTCAAACAACAGTTCCAGGAAAACAAGGGCTCAGGAAAACATCAGCTGCACAAACTTCTGCCGTGACCCCAGTACAAACCAGGACCACTTCATCTGCCTCCATTAGTGCTTTGGGGCAGAAGGGGAGAAATAGCACATATCTGAGTAGTTCCTGCCCAATTATGCAGGCCTTGGTCTTTAAAACAATTTGGTGAGAACTGTGCCTTTGTGAAAGGTCCCCTACCACCAAAACAAGTGTTCAGCGTTTGTAACAAAAGGTATTTCACCCCAGGCCTCATTTTGCTGCCATTGAAATCCCCAGCAACAAACCTGCTTTAATAAAACCCATGGCAGTGCCACATAGACTCCTTAATGGTCTGCAGCTGGAAGTGACATTTTCAATAGCATGCAAAACATTTCAAATGTAATTAGACGAAGAGAAGAGCTTTGGGGAAAAAAAGAATCACTTTGCTTGCTTGACTCTGTATAATTTAGTGTGATGTAGGGAAATGTATTCTCTTCCCCAAATGTCCTTGTCCAAAAGAGCAGTTATTTGCCCCATTTATCCTCTCACTTAAAAGGATCCAAGGTGGCCGCTGGGTGATACTGGGCAAGGACCCCCTGTGTACACCTGAAAGGCCCTCACAGGACCATTTTTCCTTTTCCCCAGGTGATGCTGGAGGTCTGTGCTTTCCTGACATTAGACAGGTTGGATTGTAAGCTCCTTGTCACCCGTTTCTGCAGTGATTAGCACAATTGAGCCTGACTGTAGGAGCGGTAGATGAAACACAGATAATGACATTACTGCTTCATTTAACTAAAACCCCAGCCTGCAGCACCAGAAGCTTCCCTTGCCTCTCTCAGGAGCAGCCACGACTTGCCTGTACTCACCACTAAAAACATTAAGCCATTTTGACACCTGCAGAAGCATGGGAGGATGGGAGGAAAAAAGAGTGAAACAAGTGTGGTGGATCCACTGCTCACCCAGCACCTGGACCCTGACCTTGCTTTAGTGAATATTAACTATTCCTTGCAAAGAAAGAGCTGGTGGGATCAAATCTGCTGGCAGAACCACATCATGCTTGGATACACACATGTCCATGGAAGTCTCCACTTTTTGCAGCCATATTCATGGACTGTCCTCTCTATTCCTTATCTTTCTGTAGCATATCTGCTCTGGTTTGGTTTTGGAAGCAGCTGATGCCTGGTCAAGGATAACAGTAGTCATTACTGGTGCTTATGTTTCCACAGGAGTAAAAAATCCCTCCTACTTGGGACATTGACTGCTCAGGGGCAAGTGAAGAATTGCTGCTGCCAAGCCATTCACAACCATCAACCAGCACTGCTCAGCCCCTTAACTGCATTAAAAAAAAAATTATTTTAATGTTTTTTGGAATGTGAAGTAATGACCATTGCACAGACAGTTCATCAGCCTTGCATCCTCTGGCATTATTTGTCCCCTGCCTGGTTAGGTGAGCATCCATCCCTAAACTCCACCTCGTGAGGCATCACCCAGAAAGAGGTGGGAGTTTTGATAGCGGCATCGAATCGCTAGAAATGGAGCGTTAATTGTGAGGTGTTAAAACCATAGCATCTAGCTGTGCATCAGTACATCTCAAAACACTCTAAGAAGGTGAATAATTTTTATCCCTAATTTACATAATTGAAAATGAGGTGCAGGGATGTGATTTACGCAAGGTCATTCAGCAAGCCACTGGCAGAATAAAAATAGATCCGTTTTGTACATCTCTCCTTTAGGATCACGTTAGTTCACACCCCAACATTTCCCATCAGGGCAGACAGGCAATGCAAAACCTCTCACAACCTTTGAGGAAGCAGAAGATTAGCACTTGGGACAGTTTTAGAAAATAGGTGCCCTGCACCCCCTCTCCTCAGTTGTCTCTGCAACTTGTTCAGTCCAGGATTTGACTCAGGTCAAACTCACCCATAAATTACCCTCAGACAAACCCCACTCCTCCAGCCCTCACATCTTACAGATAAACTACTCCTGTGCAAAAGCACTTAGCAGCTCAGACTGGAGACGGAACAATTTCTCAGATTATATTCTTGTGATTGAAGGAAATTTTGTATTTTATTGAGGAATACTTGAAGCAAAAGCTTTTAACAAGGATGCAGGATAATTTGTCCCCAAGAGGAGCAAAGGAGGCCTGTAGAAAAGAGAAGCTTTTACAGAAATGATAATTCTAAGGCTGCATCTGGCCTTTTGGGCTCCTTCTGAACTGTTCTTCAGTTCATGAGATTGGAAAGGGATGAATGCACAAGGTCAACACTGAAGTCTTCTACTTCTCTGTGGGTCTGCTGTTTTAATTCCTTACATCTTTTTTCTGCTTCGTGTCAGCTCTGGACCGTGGCACCTCAGCAGCATCTGTTGGTTAAGCTCTAACACCTGTAGCACATCTTTCACAGAATCGTGGTTTGGGATGGATGGGAGATTGAAACTCATCCTGTTCCACCCTTGCCATGGGCAGGGACACCTCCCACTATCCCAGGGTGCTCCAAGCCCCATCCACCCTGGCCTTGGACACTTCCAGGGATCCAGGGGCAGCCACAACTTCTCTGGGCAACCTGTGCCAGGGCCTCACCACCCTCACAGGGGTGAAATCCTTATCTTTGTGATAACACTGTTGGGCATAAGGAAAAAACCTGGCACTGAAGAGAGAGGAAGGTGCAAGGCATGTGAGGAGGGGCTCTGTGGTCAGTGCTGGGTTCTCCCGAGGTGCTGAGGGCAGATTTGGACAATTTGAAGGACTAATCAGCCACGGCACAGTTGCTGGCATGCTGCAGGCCTGCAGACTGCACCCTCACGTGTGCCCAGTCTGAGCTGCAGACTTCATTCAGTGCATCCAGAAAGATGTGCAGGAGTTGGCATTGTCTTCCTCTGTGCTGGGCCACCAGCAGAACAGGGAGCATGATGGACTCTCCTCTCCTTGGGCAGTTTTACACATCTATTTCTCTTCCTCTCACTTTTTATTTAAAGCAGAAACTCTTCAACAAATCTGCCCCGAGGATCAGCAGACTTTATGAGGCAACAGTCAAGAGCTGAGAGGGGGGCTTAGAAAAGCCCTTCTCAGGCCTGAGAGCTCAGTAAATCCTTCCTAAAGGGCTAAAAAAGACAGTTCTTTAGGGTTTTTTAAAAAATAATTTATGATCTACAAGTGCCCCAAAGGCTTGGCATCACGTCCATGAATTGCAGAAAGAGACCTCTGGAACAGCTGTGTGCTGTGAGTTCAAGGCCTGGGCAATTTAACATCTGAGCCAGGAAACTGCCCTTTGAAAAGGTAGTAGCTTCAGAGAAAGAAAAGGAAAACCAAGGGTATATAAATGGTTTTGACTTGAGCCCATATCAAGAAGGGAATAAGATAGTTTCTCTTTTGGAAGAGCCACCTTAAAGGAGTCACTGGGGCAATTAGGCTATTTAAAACTCTGCCACACCAGGGCAGCTGGTGAATTGAGAGAATGGCCCTGTTAAGGCAAAGAAGAAGTTTGGCTCCATAACCTTGGTATTTGCTTTTGTCTTTGCTCCTACACACAGAAAAGTCTATTTTATCCATAATTAGACTCTTCCTGGCCCCCCTCGGTTGGTGGCAACTGAGATAATCAAGAATCTGAAATTAATTACTTTAGACAGACTGCTTATCACCTGGGTTCAAATCTACTCAGGCAGATGAGGGAACTAAGCCCAGATTTCCCATACCTTCTTGCTTCATGGAGAAAAAGGCAACAACAATCCATTAAAAAAAAAGGGGGGGG
>VYZQ01033385.1:57987-77400 GCA_013400655.1 Mystacornis crossleyi | reverse complement strand
AGCTAAAGGCATAGTGAGTGGTAGTCTGTGCTCTTTGACAGTATGGTTACTGGGAAGAAAATGTGAAGACATCTGTACAAAAACCATTGGGCATCTCAGAATTTCGGAGTTCCTGAGCTGAGGTCTTCTCTTTGTTCTTTGAACNTCAAATATCGTCTCCTTGATTCTTCCACGGGCCAAGGCTGTCTCCCAGGGAAAGGTTGCAGCCACCCCACTGCAACAGTGATACTTCTGTGCTTCCTACGAATACCCTGGAATGCTGGGACTTCAGTGGAGGAGTAGTGCATTACAGGGAATTTCCTCTAAGGCAGTACAGTTCAAGTGGACTTTATTTAAGCCTGGCCTTTTTCAAACTGTAATAAACAGCCTATGGTGAGAGTTTGGGTTGTTTTTTTTTCAGTTTGTTGTTTGGTTGGTTGTTTTTGGTTTTGCCCCAGCTTCAGCACTCAGACTTGCGCTGATTTCCGTAGCGAACCAGAAACTTAAACATTTCAGTAGCAAGTTTTGCTTTTCTGTTTGGTATTTGTAGCAGGAGTTCTTTGTAACTTCGTGAAGCAAAAACTTGAAACCAACTCTTTGGTTGCATTCACCATTTGCCATGTGCAGAGTAGGTAGGATTTGAGCTTGCTTTTTGTTTTACCTCACAACAGAAGTTTAAGCCCACTGGCTGAAGGACTGTAAATTTGGTGGAATGGATCTGGTGCCTGTATGTCCAGCACATTCTATACTGGGTGTAGTGAGAAACTGATGAGATGCTGAGTTAGTAAGATACTGGCTGTGTTTACTTTTTTTTAAGGAGTTTACTTTTTTTAAGGAGTTTACTTTTTTTAAGGTGTTTACTTAGGCCTTACTGAAGCCAAGGAAGATGCAGGGGGTATTTTATTGTATAAATTGCAGTTGATACAAGATGTGAGGCTGTCTTGTCTTGCTCTTCCTGATGCTCTGGAGAAATACATACCAGGTGAAAAACAGACGTGCAGCCCAATGCATCCTCATCCCTGAAGTTCCTACTGACCATTGCGAAGATTTCATTCAAGTAGCTTGAAACTGGGCTGCATGGTATGTTTTTATTCTGGTTTAAGCCAGATCTGTGTGCACTTCCATCGTGTTTCTGGAGTTGAATATGTGCTTGAAAGCTGCTTGATTTCCACCCTTTTCCTGCTTGTCCTCTCCTCCACTTTGTGGAGCCACAGAAAAAGGGATTTTTCAGCAGCTAGAATTGATAACACCCGTAGCAAATCAGTTCCTTCTTGGAAGCTAGAGTGGCTTTTAGCCTGGCCTGGCAAGCAGAAGTTTCCCTGTTCCTTGTTCCCTTCATGGAGGGTAGGATTAAATTTTCAGAGTTTCCTGTTTGTTGTCTGTTTTCTATGCTATTACTGCTTAAGGGGTCCATAGCATCTTAAAGCTTGATTGAAAATTGGATCAGATACTTCCTAGGCTCTTTTGAGTTTAGGGATTATAGCTGAGTAAGGGATAAACAATGGTCAAGTTAGGAAAATAACTGACTGTTATAAATTCCTGACTGTTGCCGAAATGAATAGCTGAAACTGAACTGTAAGAGTGTGAAGAAACTGTGGAAATATGGACAGAGAAAATTATCTAAGGGTCAGAAAACATGTAAATGAGAAGTAGATGGGGAAGACCATTAAATTTTTACAGAATTTATACCACTTTCTAAGATGGTTAGGACTTGAGAATGAGTAATGGAGAATGACTAATGTCTTAAAAATTGAATATGGACTTTTTGGGAAGCTGTGGCAGCAATAAATCCTGAAGTTGCCTAAATACAATAGGAATCTGTACAACTTGGAAAATGCAGGCAGGAAATTGCATTTGGTTTGGACAGTGGCACTAACATAATTTGTTAGTCAGCAGAGAGGGAGACCTGGAGAACAGAAGGATGATGAAGAGGTTGAGTTTTTCCTCTTATGTTATGCCTCTTTGAGGACTTCTCTATATATCTCACTTGACAGGATGATGCATTAAATGCCCAAGTGTACAAATAGAGCGATATCTAAATGAGCTGAAGGAATGTGAGACAGCGGAAAAGGTAAACTTTTAAACAGGTAATACTCAGACCTTCATAAAACTGGAGAGTGATCTGCCAAAATGAAAAAAATAGTAAATGTCTCTGTAACTTGGCATGTTTGAAAACAGATGATGGAAGACTTGGTCAAAAGTGAAATAGGAATAAGTGTTAGACTGATAACAGAACAAGTGAACATGTCCTTAGAAATCTGGGATTTGAAGATGCGTAGAATAAAGAGTGGCTATGGAGAGCTGCATTTGACAAATGGCTTAAGTAGGTGACTTAGCAGTTTGGATGTTACAGTAAATGTAAGAATCTTAGTCTGCTATTTTTAGTAATGGAGTCCAGTATTAGTAGCTGTTGCATGCCTTACTTTCTGATTATTGCAGGTGCCTTCGCTTGCAAGATGGTGCCATTTGTTCAGTCCACTGCTATTGTAACTGAGATTCTTACGATGACCTGCATTGCCGTGGAAAGACACCAGGGAATTGTGCATCCACTAAAAATGAAGTGGCAGTACACCAATAAAAGAGCTTTCAAAATGCTTGGTAAGATTTTAAGCATCTCCAGCAATTCTGTATGTAGAGAAATAATCTTCAGTGTGGATGGCATGGCAGAACAGAAGGCACTGATGTGACCAGTGATTCACA
The DNA here is from genome assembly GCA_013400655.1 of Mystacornis crossleyi. Classification (NCBI taxonomy): domain Eukaryota; kingdom Metazoa; phylum Chordata; class Aves; order Passeriformes; family Timaliidae; genus Mystacornis; species Mystacornis crossleyi. Next base: position 74,721 of record VYZQ01033385.1, on the reverse strand, counting down.
AGCAGAGTTACTTGACCTTTATAAAATAGCTCAAGGAGGGTGCCTATAAGTAGAGTATATTTACTAGCCAAAACTCTCACAAAGGACTTAGCATCTGAAGTCAAAAATGTACTTAACAGAGAGAAACCTTTAGCAGCCATTTCTTCTTTTTTCTTTTTATTTTAAGAAAGATTCAAAATGTGCAAGCACTGCTTAAGCAATGTCACAGTGAAATGGCCCTTCCAATGTTAGACAAAGAGATGTACTTAATGCTCCTTATGCGGATTAAGTGGCTTTGCGAGTGGAATATCAATAAATGGGGGTAGTTCAAGAGGCACAGAGCTGATGTTAAAAGAGCATGCTGTTACTGACGTATTGACTGATGTATGCCTCATAGAAGACTTTGTTCTTTATTACAATTTTCGCCTTGCCTGACTTTTCAAAGCTGTTAAACTGTTCCTACCAGATCCTGCTTGTTGGACAAAGTATTAAAAAATGTATTTGTTTACAGGCATAGTCTGGTTGCTGGCTCTTATTGTTGGGTCACCCATGTGGTACGTGCAACGGCTTGAGGTAGGTTAAGTGAAATGGGGATTTGCATCTTAAACTCGTCCTTGCTGAATCTTTCTGTACCTTTTGGGTGAAATTGAATCAACTCCTGTGAAATTAGAGGTGGATAAGGGAGGTGGAGCTTCGGTTCTGTGTGCCAGCCTGGGAAAAGCTAAGGATTAGAACGTGCATGCAGTGGGGGTAGGAATACCAGCAGGGACTAGTCGTGCCCACTCTCCCTAATTATGTCAAAGAGCAGTAATTACATCTGTGACTTCCACTATGGCTTTCTTTTGGTTTATAGGTGCAGTGGCACACAGCAGTAGAAGACTTAGATTGCTGTTTCAGGATGGCGTAGGGCTCTCCAAGATGGGGAAGAACTGTGCTTAGTTTAAATTGAATTAGCTACTCATGTAGTTGATGAGTTACCACACACGTTTGGAGGTTAAGCAGTCAGCTTGGCAGAATCTACTGCTTGTGAGTCTGAATGTTAATAATTTTCTTTTTTTTTTTGAGCAGCTAACCTGATGTTTCTATACATCCATCTTTACCTGCAAAATGTGTAGCCAAGGTCTCCTTTGAAGTGCAAATCAGAGCATCTCCTGACCTCGCTTTTTCAATTTAGAGTCAACCCAATGCTTGATGTGGAAAAGCGCTTGAAAGAATTTTGTCACTTTGAAAAATCTGTTGAATTTTGGTTGTTCATTAAGAGCAAGGAATATCTGAATGTGCTTGGGTTTTACTCTTGGGATAAACACCTTAGTGACTCACCTTCTTTGCATTTGTTACAGATTAAATATGACTTTCTGTATGAAAAGGTGTATGTCTGTTGCTTGGAAGAATGGGCCAGTCCAATTTATCAGAAGATCTATACGACCTTTATTCTTGTCATACTCTTCCTTCTTCCACTGATGCTGATGCTTTTTTTGTACACTAAAATTGGCTATGAACTCTGGATTAAGAAACGGGTGGGAGATGCTTCAGTTCTTCAAACCATTCATGGGAGTGAAATGTCTAAAATATCAAGGTTTGTAAATAAAATACACATGAAACTTTGACTTCTAGAAAGCTTTTTTCCTGACTTTTTAAATTCCTCTTGGATAGAGTTCAAAATGCCTTTCAAGACAGGCTTATGTTGTTGGCTTGCTGCAGCTGCAAAGTGCACTGCTGTCCCAAAAGAGAGAAATAAAGTTCTAGATTTATATGATGTTGCATTTTTTGTTGTCAAGGGAATTGTGTAGTTCTGAGCATTCCTTGAGGGTTTTATTTGCGTCTGCAGACAGTTGCATCTGCAACACAGTCACAGATCTAACCTGAAGAGAGAGATGAAACTGCCAGTCAGTTCCCAGTGATTCAGTGTGGAATGTCTTGGTGCAATTTCAGGAAGAAGAAACGAGCAATTGTTATGATGGTGACAGTGGTGTTTCTCTTTGCAGTCTGTTGGGCCCCTTTCCACGTGATTCACATGATGATGGAATACAGTGAGTGCCTGCTATATCTCATAGAATAAAGTCTGGTTTTGGGGTTTTTTTTGATAATGGAACTTTAGGTTTTAGCTACTGCTGCAGCAGCGTTTAGCTCAGAATACCTTCTGCTAGCAAAGGTTAATGTTCTTCTTATAAGAAAGACTTAAGGAAAAACAGGACTATTAGGGGGTGAGTGTCCCTCTGTAGATTCTTTTTCTTATCATGTCTGTTATACTACCTCATTTGCTGAAAGGCCAAAAGTGCCTGGCTAGAAAGTAAAAGTTATTTCAGAGCATGAAACCTCTTGAAGTTTTTAATTATATTTAATTTAATGTAACTTTTTTGAATTAAACTTACTATGAAACATTTATGCCTTTTATTGAGATAGGCATATTGGAAATATAAATACTGGACATCACAGTGATGATAGCCAATGAATCCAGCTGCAGTTTTTCAGTGCTCTTTACTGAAAACTGGCTTGGAAATGCCCTCAATGCCTGTTGTGTTGGCTTTTTTGCCATTTGCCTTATTTCTGGGGTCTTCCACTGTTCATCTCTCACCTTCTCCATGGATACTGGAGCAGCCTATGTGTAGGTACAGGAGGAAATTTTCTGTACTTCTTGTACTCTACTTGCTAAAGGCAGGAGCTGTTTACTTGTTTCCTATCACAAATAAGACTGTAGCAGATAAATCAGTAGTGAAGCCAGTCAGCTTTTTTGGCTTATAAATTCTCTTTCACTAGAGGCATGATTATGTGATAGATCTTGATTTTTATCTTGTTGATGAAGCTCGACTGCTAATGTTAAGAACTTCCACCGTGGGTTTTTGTTGATTTTAAACAAAAGCTTCTAATGCCAAATTGAATATAAATAAGTAGTAAGCATTTATGACATTCTGTGCTTACAGCATATTTCGCTTCTCCTCTCCAGGTAATTTTGAGAAGGAGTATGATGATGTGACAATCAAAATGATCTTTGCAATTGTCCAGATCATAGGATTCTTCAATTCTATTTGCAACCCTATTGTGTATGCTTTCATGAACGAGAACTTCAAGAAAAATTTTCTGTCTGCTCTCTGCTTCTGCATGGTGAAAGACAACACATCCCCCAGCAGGCAGCTTGGGAACTCGGGCATTACCATGAGGAGGCAAAAGCCAAGTGGTTCTCAGAGAGATCCCATGGATTCGGATGAAGGCAGGAGGGAGGCATTCAGTGATGGCAACATCGAGGTCAAGTTATGTGATCAGCCAGCTTCCAGAAGGAATTTGAAAAGGCACTTGGTCCTGTTCAGCTCTGAGCTTACTGTGCACTCTGCAGTAGGAAATGGACAGTAGCATCACAAGGGGTTTGGGAATGCAGAAATCATTCTCTTTATGATCATTTCAATAAGCCATTTAGAAGAGTGTGCTACTTTGCATGCCGAAATTGAAGGGGGAAAACGTTCTGTGGACTATAATAATGTTGGGATAGCGGTTGAGAAAATGTAAGATTTATTTTATAGTGATGAGGAGTGAAACTTTGGAAAACAACATTACTGTTTATTTTCCAGGAGAAAAAGGTAATTTCTTCTTAAGCTAATTTAGGGCTTGTTTGCCCTCTGCTTTCGGTAAGCCAAACAACTGCTGCCCGCTGCATTTATTCTGTGTCTGGACCGTACACAGCTCAATGCCAGAAGACGGGAACTGTGGAGAGAATGTGCACGTTTTTTGGACTGCTTGGAAATCTGACATGAGGCTGACGTTGTAAGATCTGCTCTCTGCAGCTTTGAGGACAGAGCAGCTTCAGATCTGAGTTCAGGAAAGATGGAGAGTGAGATGCAATTCTATTTTAGAAAAAAGAAAGGGAATATGAAAGAGTTATCCAGAATGTGACTGAAGAGATTTAAGATTTAAACATTGCGTGCACATTCAGATTTTGTTAACAGGAAGCATATTAGTAGTTAACTATGCATGCTTAATTACTGTGCTGTTTTTACAAGTTAATTCTTGGGTACACATTTAAATGCCATTGTACTGCCCTGCAAACTGCATTGTTCTGCTGGAAAATGGAGAAGTTGAAAAAGTGCTGTACAAGAGAGTGCAGATGCTGGAGGTGTGGTCCGTAGAGCAAACACTGAGTTGAACTTCCAGTCATGCTTGGACATGAGGTTTACAGGTTGAAAGGGTGGTGTTGCCGTTTTCTGGAGGGTTATAAGGGCCTGATCCAGAGCCTGCTGGGACTTCACAGAAGACTTTCAGTGGAATATCACAATCTTTTGACCAGACACTTCTCTGAAGACTTGCTCACGTTTTTCTGTCTGTCCATCATCTTCAAAGTGGATTAATTGCTGTCTGAGAACTGGGCCAGTTTTGTTATTTTGGGCTTCACAGTAAATTGTGGGGTTGAGATCCATATAAATTCTAAATGTTTTTGCTGTCAGTGGGCCAAACTGCAAAACTGGAAAGGTGGGCTTGTAAGTGTGGGACTGGGGGAGCAGTGTGATCCGGATTGGTACGCTGGGATCTGATCCCATTAATGAGGTGTTGAGGTACAGGTTTTGCCACTCCTGCTGAGGTTAGGTTGGATCCTTTAACAGCCTGTGGAATGTCAGTGCTCTCTTCTGTCGCTGCTTGCCTCACCTGTGGGACCTTGGTGCTGCCTTGGCAGTCAATTCAAGATTCTTTTACTTTGCTACTTTACGCTTCATTGTAAATTAAAACTTAGGATAAAATATCCTTGTATAAATTGGCAGTTATCTGATCCTTCCCTAATGTCTACAGATTGCCATTGGTTTGTGACACACTTTATTTACATATATATTTTTATATTCTATATGATACACTCCTGTGCAATGGCAGAAGGTTCCTGACTTAATTCCTGTGGGCCAGGAATTACGAGCTTAATGGGTTATTATCATAGTTTTCCTCAGCAGATACAAAGTTTGACTGCCTGATGGTGAGAACTGTGTGTTTGGATAGAATCTGTGACTGAAAACTAATTTATTTTAAGCTATTTATTTATTTGCACTGCTAATTTCAGTGACAGATTTTAACAAGCATTAACCAAGACTTCCAAGTATCTTATGTTTTTATTTTGTCTTACCTGCTTCATTTGTTGTCTCGTTAAATGTTGTGTCAATGAATAACTGTTGTAGTATTAATTTTATTTTCATTAAAGTTCCTTTTTGGCTTTGTTGGTGTTGTTTTGCACTAGGGGGTATCTGCTGTAAACTTCACTTTGATTGTCTCTTTGTTTAAAGATTCATGTGAGCTTATCTGTGGCTCTTTAGCGATTAAATTCCAGTCCTGTTACAGGTGCCAGCTGCTACTGTAATCCTGAGAGCTGTGATTTAAAGGACTTTACAGAATAAGGTGAGAAAGGGGGGAAAAAAAGTCCAAGCTCTTGGTAGAAGAGAAGTGATAAATGTTTCAGCACAGATATGTGTGGCAATGGTTAGATTAAATATAAACCAAAATACAAAAGACAGTTCTCCTGCTGTTCTTAATGGTAATGTATTATTTGTGCATTTTTGACAGAGTAGTTTTCTTGAAGCCAGGTAGTCTTGTCGTGGCTGCAGGGAATAAAAGATCTATTTATAGACTTGAGTACAATCAGGATTTTGCCCATGTTTTTTTAACTCTGTCAGAGCTTCAGCTTTGATTCAGCCAACAAAAGCAGTTGTTCTGTTCAAGTGGGTCAGTTTTGAACCCAGGCTAGTAGCCTGGCCCTTGCAGGGGCTTGTACCCTGTGTGTGGCTGCAGCTGAGTGCCTCGAACCAGGGGAAGCTGGCACTGCCGTGGGAGGAACAGCCCTGCTGTCCCCCAGCCTGCCTGTGCTTATTTCCATCTGCCGGTAACAGAATTGCACGGTCCATCTGATCACAAAAATATTCCTGGCTAATGAATTTATCAGAGAACAGAAAAAAATGACCACACTCATTTCCCTGAACTGAGAATATTCATCAAAGCTGTTGTGTTTTTTTGAGGAAAAATGTTTTTTCAAGTTTTTTGTTACCTTAGTTATGAATGACTTACAAATTTTTTGATAAAATTAAAGAGAAACTTCTTTTATTCTCAGCTGTAAGGGGCTAAACCTTTAAGTTGCAGTGAGATGATGCCAGGAACTGACAGGCTGATGAAGACAGGAGAAGGACACATTCAACAAACGGACACTCTGGAAATTGAATGGATGAGGAAGAAGTGTCAGATGTGTGAGCTTGTTCAACTGATACCAGAGGATTACCAAAGAAAACAGTGAGTAGAAGGGAGTGAACCCTTTCAGTAGCTGTAACAGTAGCAGTTGAAAAATATCCAATATCGGCAGGTTCCAAGGAATAACCGGTTGCCAACGACTGCCAAACCCACAGAGATGTGTGATGTGCCTGCATCCAGGGAGTAAGGACATAAATTCTGGGCCTGGAGATGTGTTAGCCCTGTCTGTGTGCTGATCACAGGATTAGCTAATGTGCAGTGGTTCTATGTGCTGCTGCAGCTGTTGGAACAAGCGATCCAGCAGAGTGAAAGGGACACCTGAGACATCAGAGAAATACACAAAGAGCATCGAAGAGGAGAGCTAGATTCTTATGCCCAGGAGAGAAAAAGGAGTAAGTAGAGGAAAGAATTTAGTAGAGCTGTTGATTTGGAGAGATGGGAGAGGAAGATAATCACAGCAAGCTCTGTTTTTATATAGATTAGGGTTGAGTGTTAGAAAAGTTGGGGAAGTGTAGGAACTGTATTCAGAGAGCAGTTTTGTGAACAGAGCAGCATCTCAGTGCACAGAGCAAAAGGCTGGGAAGAGTGAAAGCTGCTGTTACGGTGCCTCTCCAGGTGGGAGCAGTGGAATGGAGCAGGAGCTTTGCCAGGCTGAGGAAGAGACAGGTTAATAAACACAACAACAGGTTAGATTATGTATATTCCTTTAGAAACATTGACATAACAATCTCTTTATTTCTGTCTACATTCGAAGTCCTGCACTGACACCTCAGAACTGGCTTCCAGGAGTACTGCTGGACGTGCAAACCATCATTAGCGTCCTCTGTTGAAGCTCCAGTGAAGCTGATGGATTATGAAGTTATATTAAAAGCTCTGGTATGATTTGAGATGAGAGGTCACATGCTGGTTTACTACAAGTGTTTAAATCTCCCCCCAACTCTTTATCCGCATCAGTACAACAAAACATGGTCAGTCAAAAGCAGTAAAACCTGGTTCCTTTCATTCCAAAAAATACAGACTCGCAGTCTTAAAAGTTAGGCTCACACGAGGTTTGTTTTGCTATGAAAGTGCTGTCCTACAAGCCAAGGTTGTTTTTGAGAAGGTTTAAGGGTATTTGCACGTACCTTAGGCATTCATAAAAGAAGTAATTTAGTAGAGATACAAACAAACTCCTACAAATTGCATCTGTGCCCTGTAGGGCGCTTCAAATCCCAACCAAGACTTGAAAAGATGTCTTGCTGCCTGAAAAATGTTTTTTGTTTATCAGCCTCCTGTGGAGTAATACAAAGCTTTCTATCAAAAGCTCTTAGTTCCTTCCATGTTCCATTTTTTTCACAAAGCATTTATCCTTATTTCCTATTCTTTGGAGAAATGATAATAAAACCTTTGCCGCAGACATTTTGTGGAATATGGTTGGTTTTTGAAAGGAATTCTGTCTTAAAATGACATAATGTGCTTACATTGAAAAACTTCTCTGCTTTAGCACTTCTTTCTTAGAGGAAAATGTCTTTTTTCTTTTTTTTTTTAAGTTTCTTCTTGAAATCTCTTTATAACCTTCTAGTTTTTATTTGCTCTTTCCAGTGCCATCACTCATTTCTTCTAAATTAATTGCACCAGGGTTTCTCAGAACTCACTGCCATCAGGTGAATTTCCTATTCCCTTGGACATGGTCCTTTTTTCCTCTGTCTCCAATCTTTTCCATGCTTTATTAAATTGCATGGTCTTAGACTATCTTTCCCCATGCCCCTGAGCAAAGCCATAATTAAATGATTTAAAATTTAAGGCAAGGTCTCCATAAATCTCTTGTTATATCTTGGAAATACATGAGAAAGATTTCAGGCTTTTTCAGTGCTCTTGTATCTGAATTGTAAATCCATTTCACTTTCCCATCTGAAATAGGCATCCTTGCTATTTGCATTTATGCCACCTTGATAAATATTCTAATGTATGGACACATAATTGTTGCAGGATCAGACATAATTTTCCTGTAGTATCACAGGTGCAATGTTTTAATTTCATTTTCTGCTTCAACAGCTTGCTCAAGCAAAAATCAGTCAGGGTTGAACTGTATTTTCCAGTGCTGACAAATGAATTCTTGACTGACTTAATAAAGGAAAAGTGCATCAACTTATAGATCCATCACTCTGGAGAGGAGAAAGATTTCAGTTATTTTAGGGGAAAAAAATTTCCTAAATAGTACTTCTACTTGTAAAAAAAAAAAGTCAACATATTTGGGGTTTAAAAAAATTTTTTTTTCTTAATTACCTTTTAAGGTGTCTTTCCATAGTGCCCAGATTCTGCTGTGCAAGGTGAGAAAGCTGCTAACTGGAGTGTGTGGGAAGAGGCTAAATGACAGTTCTCAGTTTGTATCAGGGCTACTCTCTGTGCTCTGCTTGTTGGCATCCCTGGGAACCTTCTGCTTTCCTGGTGTCACTGAATGCTGAATTCTTAAGTTGTCTTCCCTTAAGGAGAACTTCACTTCCTCTCTCCTAACAACAACATTTGTTTAGTAGGAAGCTGAGCTTTGACTTCTGCCTTTTGCCTTGCTCCTTTTCTTTTTCTCATCCGTTTGCTTTGCTTCTTCACTTAGTCTCTGGCCTTTTATTTTCACCCTATTGCTTTCCCTGAGGCAACTCCTTGAGTTCCTTGTGACCTTAGCTCTTTTGTGCAGATAGAAAAACCAGGCAATGAATTTTGAGAAAGTGAAGCAGCCGTGTGGTTCAGAATTTTTATTCCATCAAGTCTGATTATCAGATTACGACCTGCATTTCCGGTCCTTATTTCAGGCATCCTTGGAAAGACCTTGCTCTCTCTGCTGGTTACATTAGGCTTGCATGTGTATATATTGTTTCTGAATTGACTTTCTATCTTGACATTTTATTTCTCAGGGTGCTTATTTACATACTTCCATTTTAATTTTTCTTTCTTTGACTTAAAAAATTTCTAATTCCTAGGAAGTGAGGCTTCTCACTAACATGCCAGCTGCACTGGGAGAGTTGATTTTCGTCGCTTCAAATAACAAGCGTAGATGTCAGTCTTTATTGTACAGATGACAGCTAAACTATGGCTTATAAAAAGGTCCAGTAACTTTCTTCTGAGAGTCTGTAAAATACGCTCTGTGTAGTCTCTTTTGTGTGTGTGCCAACAGAAATGTAATGTTCTTCTACTTCTTGCCTCTAACACAGGGTTTCCCTAGATAGCTCTGTTAAACACCCCATTTAGTGAGTTCACAGCTGAAGAATCTTGAACACCATGCAACCTGAGAATAAACAGCTAGAAATTCTCTAGTGTCTCCATGGGTAAAGTATCAAATATGTCCTCCTAAATAGCAATATTAAATATCATATTAACGTTTCGGCCTCAGGCGGACTTGAATTTTGGAAGAGGAGATGCGTGGCAAAGCACGTCTGAAACGTCTCTTGGGCTCCAGCGGCTCCGTGGGGTTGCTGTGGCCTCGCTCGGGCTGTAGATGGCACCGTTGCTGCACGTGAAAAGCTGAGCTCTTCCAGTCCCTCCTAGGGGAATTGTTATCCTACGGGCGTTTGGAAGCATGGATTTGATGGTAGGATTTGGTAAGGGTTTGATAAAGTTCTTTCTCTAGGATTAGAGAGAAACATGGAGAGAGGTGTTGGATTATTGGTTTTTTTCCTTTGTGAAATAGTGCTTTGAAAAACAGTGGGAGCTCATGTGACTGAGGACCAATGGTATGAACAACCCGGTCAAAATTCATTTTATTGTTTTGTTTGGGTTTTTTTTAAAGTCATATCTCAGATGTTTGAATTCTCATCTACAAGTCATCCCTTTTGCTTTGGAAAACTTGTTTTCCAAAACAAATAAATACCCATCTTAGGTCTGTCTTGTTTTTGAAACTGAGCATTTGAAATACAAATCAGTGAATGGATCTATGAAAAAAATAAGAGAGATCAAGGCTCTCTGAAATCCTTCAGACAAGTCATTTCCAGACTCCCCAGAGTGTACTAAAAATCCCATAGCTGTAGGCATCCCCCTTCCCAAATCTGGTGATATAGTGGAGGGAAGCCAAAGGGGAAATGGAAAGGGGAGAGAATATAAAGTGTTATTTATTAGCAATCGTGAGAAACCTCAGTTCCTAAACGGTGAACTTAAAAATATAAAGGGTCTCAAAAAGTGATCTGTTTTTGTTACGGTCTTCACAGATACTAATTTAAACATTCTGTGCACACACAAAAAGCCTCTAAATTCTCAAAGGGAGTGGAAGAACTTTGCTATTAAAGTTTTAAAAAGGCAAAAAATACCCTTGTGCAGGGAGAAAAATCTAGCAACCTCTCAATATCAGCTGTAAAATACAAGTCTTGCCATAATGATTTAAGTTAAGGCTCCACAAATACTAGGGCAAATGAAGAAATTATTACTTGAACTCGCTAAGAGTGTAAATGAAGGATAAGAATCCTGGATATCCAAGGTAACACAAACCATGCGAAAAAGTGGAAAGTCTTTGTCATAATGTGCCCATCAAATGATAATATTTTTTCAATGAGGTATTGATGTGTGTTCATAAAGTCTGAAGTCAAATAAACCCACTTTACTGATGAGGGGGGAGGAGCACAGAAGGGTGTAGCCACAGAAGTGGTTGGTTTGTTTGCAAAGTAGCCTGAACAGGCAAAGGAACTTTCTGAGTTTACAGCGATCAGCTATTTTGAATGGAAATATTTGATAATCATGTGAAAAACAAGGCAAACACTGGCTTTCTTTTTTCTTTCTTTTTTTTTTTTTGAAGGAGCATATTAATGTTAGTTTTCTTAGCATGTGGTATTTTCCTCTCCAAAGCCATGTTATTCCTTGCTGATTTTTCTCATCTATTTTGGAGATCCCAAATGCTCCTGGAACTTTGTTGCTGGAAGCTGTGCTGCAGCTGTGTGTCTGCCAGGGCAAAGTAAGTCCTTGCACCTGGGGTACTTGGGTCATCTTGGAGCAGGTGAGTGCCGGGTCAGCTGTGGCTCTGTTCACCTGTGAGTAATCACGTCCTCTTCCAAGGCAGTAAATCCTACTGATTTTTTAGAGATTTTGAAAAATTAGACACTGGAGTGTAATGTTTGCTTGAGAGCTGTGTCAAAGATGGTTTTCAAACGTTCAGCAACCCTTCTCTCAAGTGAGATCTGTTTTGTTGTTTTTTTTTTTCAAGGAAGGGAAATACAAGGGGTGGTAGAAGGAAGAATATACGGAACATATTCTTAATCCAACACAGTAGTTTTGAATTCGTGCTATGTTCATGCAGTGTTCAATAGAAAGGGCCTTAAATGATAACTATAAGTGAGGAACAAGCACACCGTTACATCAGATAGCAGATTTTTGCAAGGCATCTCTGTAGCTTTCAGGGCTAGGAGTGAAAGATGGGCACAAAACTGTGAATGATGAAAATAAAATGACACAAAACCTCTTTTCTGGCATTAACGTGGAACTGAGGCAGAGCTGATGACTGATCTTGTTTCTTTTTCTGTATTAGGGTCAGTTTTTGGAGGTAGTTCATTAAAAGTTGATGGCTGAAGTTTGCATTTCCCGTGGATCTGTGTGTACTCGGTTCATTTACTGTTCAGATCATTGCCTTGCTGCTTACAGAGCACGGCCGAAAGGCCCCTGCTGCACCAGGACGCTCCTGCTCAGGCATTAACTCTTTCTGATCCTCTTCCACAGCTGTCTAATGTCCATCCTAGGAAGCGGGAAGACGGATAGGGAAGGGCGTTCGAGGAGTATTTCGGCCGATGCATCTCTAGTGACACCTTGTGGGATGTTTCAAAGAACCGCCTACAACTTTTTTGGGGAAGGAATAAACTGCAAGGCTTGTTGTGCAAAAAGCTGCCCAAACACTCCACGTGGGATACACTTAAACCTCTGCACTCACCTGTAATTAAAAATAAACTGTAGAGATAAACTCTCTCATGTGGAAATTGTCCTCCCTTAGTCCCCTGAGGGTGTTAAACACTTCGCCCTTTGTGGATATACAGATAATCGTATCTAGAAGTAAAATTTAAATTTTAGAAATAAACATATTCAGATTCGCTTAGTGTGAAACAATCAGAAATGGGAATGTTGTGAATCAGTTGCAGCTGGCATGATTTAGGTAGACTCAGTACATACCTCACTCTGCTGCCTGGTAAAGGCTTCATGTTCTGAGGAAAAACTGGCTGGGAAAAATATCCTGAGCAATTTTTAAAATTCTATTCAAAACCGACTATTTAGTGAACTTTAATCAATATTTCACTGTTCAATAATTCATTTTTAGAACCTTCTGGTGATTTTCCTCTAATTGTAGGGACCCTTTTTCCTATTTAGTGACGCTGGATAACTGTTTTGGTTAGATGTATTGGAAATCTTGTTTCCTGTTGCTTGCTTTCATTTTGTGGAAATGGCCGAAGTCCCCTGTAGAGAACCTAGAAAATGGATTTCTTTTATGTTCTTAACGTTCTGTGCTGGTTGCAGCTTTATCCATCTGGCATTTGAAGCCTGCTGCCATGCCCTGGTCAGAAGATGAATCCCAGCTAGCCCTGGGGGAACAGAGCAGGTTTTTTTTAGACAGACCAGTTTTTTAGAAAATTTTTAGCCAGTTTTATTTCTGGGCCTGTGGGTGTGGAGATTGCCATGAGGGAGATGTAGCAAGATAAATTACTACACGAAGAGAATTTGGGAAAGAGGACTGAAAAGAGATTTGAAAAAGATTCACTGTTTCTTACTTGCTCAGAAGAATATTTCTTCTGCCTGGGCTTAAATATAACGAATGGAAATTCAGCTTGATCCTTTACTGACTGAGAAGGAGGAATTGGAGACTTCAAGAAAATCCTGTGGGTTGTCTTCCAGCACAGCCCAGCTGTACTGATTATTTTTTTCCTTTGTCTAAACAGTCAGCCTTTCCTTCCCTTGCATGCCTTGTGCCTCTGGCTTTCTGCCCCTCCCTTGGCCATTGCAGGCTTCTGTGGAGCTGCGTGAGTAGTCCTTTGATGCCCTCGACTCCGTTGATAGCGTTCTTTGTTTCCGTGTCTGTTCCCTAGATGCAAGCATTGGGCCAGCTGAGCCTGAGAAAAGTAAGGAGGAGTCTCTACCACCTGAATCCCTAAGTCTGTCCGAAGGACCTGGTCTATTCAAAGACCTTCCCCAAAACTCTGCTGTGAAAGAATAACTGTTTTACAAAGGGGTGAGTTTGATCTCTAATTTTTGTAGTCATTAATAATATACAAACAAATTGGGGAAGTGTTGGCCAGGTCTTTCTCTGCAGCTCCTGTGGAGAAATAAAGCTGTTTTATCCCCCTTATATTGCTTTCCTTTTCATTCACGTATATTGACACTGCCTGCTTACTTCTTGCCTTCCATGCCTGGCATTTGAAAGTGAGATATTTGTGTTGTTGCTCAGTTTTGTGGTGGTTTGTTTTCATGTTAGAGCACAGGTAGAGGGCAGAGACAGAAGACAGATTGACCTGCTGGTGTTGGTTCCTGTTCCCATCTCTCTGTAGTGAAGAAGCAGAACTTCTGTAGCCGAACTCAATGCAGAGATGATAGCTAAAGCAGCTCTTGTCAGTCAGCAGTGATGCCTCTTGTTGGGGGGCTGAGTGCAGGAGGGCCGTGAGGCTGGGCGGTTTGCATTGTGAAAGCAGACAGAAGTTGTGACTTGGTGAGGTAGAACTGTGGTTCAGAGCCAGAACAACCCCGGGTTCAGGCTCTGCCTGCTGATCTTTTCCTAAAAGTGTGATGCCACTGCCAACTTCCTGGTGTGCCAGTGCTCTGAGAGCCTCACCCACTGGGCAAACACCCAGTTACTAAAAATCCTAGTTGCTGGCATCCGTATTCAAGGCAGGAGGTGGCCCTTTCCTATGAACGGCCCACGTAGGAAACAACCCACGTAGTTGGCAACCGCTCTTCTGCCTTCACTGTGCAGGGGAGTTTATCTTTACTAGAAACAGTAACTTGAGAGGTGACCTTCATACTTACTGAAAGCAGCAGATGCTTGGCTCTGACTCATGGAAGGAGCCCAGGTACTGGGGAATGGCTGCTGCCTGGTAACATTTACCTCCTGTCTTGTTCAGCGGTTAAACCAAACCTAGTTCTGTGTCAGGTACCATATTGTAGATGATGCATATGATGGTTCTGTCCCTGCCAGAATCCAGGATTAATTAGAAACTCCAGAATTGCTGCTGGCTGCTGAAAGCAGCTCTGTGTTGGTTCAGCTAGGTTTCAGAGTGAAGCCTCACACTCTGGTGTGTGTCTGGTTTCAGTTTTAGAATAACAAATCCGGTTTGGATCATGAACCTCTAGCTGAAATAAAAGCCGTTACTTTTTTTCTGTAGTTGTATCACCTCCCTAAGGAATCCTTGGTGTCCCTCTTTCCTGTGATCTTCGCTGATTTTTGCCTTCTGTGATGTTCATTGGTGCTTTACTTCAGTAGGAAATCCCCTTGTTTTAAAATGCCTTGTGATGAGTCACTGCTGCTGTTTGCTTCAAACTGAAGGGGATTCCAACTATGAAATTGTATTAGTGCTAGAATAGAATCCTGTTCCATTGCGTAGGTTGCAGTTGAAAGCAGAGAAGGGTCTTGGGGAGTTGTAGGGTAAGCAAGCAGCGTTGCTGCTGGTTTGTTTACTAGGGGACTAATGGCAATTCCAGTAACAAGTAAGCAGCTTGGAAGTCTAGTAGATCAAAACCAGCCTCTAGCTAAAAAGCAATTCTGTATCTCTGAAGCTCTGCATAAAGAACCAAAAACCAACCCCAAACCATAACAGTTTGTGTGTTTCTAGCAATGGATATTAGAATCAGTTCAGCAAGAAGCACAGTTTGGTTTGGGCTTTTTTGTGTGTGTCTGTTCATTATGGATTCAAAATTCAATTGCTTTAAGAATGGTTCTTTTAGACATGGAAGATTGCTTTCAATTTTCTTCTTTCATTGTAAATCTGACTATCCTCATATCTGTGCTACTGTTGGTTCAGCCCTGGTGCTTTAAGCTGCAATGTTCTAAAACCATCGTCTGTCACTTTCTTTCATCTGAAGTAACTGCTGCCGCTCTCTGTCCTGCTGGAGTTTTGACCAATTTCCAAATCGCTGTGTGTGTGTAGGGGAGATGGAGATGGCAATTTGAAGTAGGCTTTGGTCCTGTCTTCTCATGTCTGCAGAGGTGTGTAGGCAATCCAGGTCTATCCTCTGAACACTGACCTTGCACCCTCTTTAAGCTCTGGATTTCCTTCCTTATTTTCAGAGCTCACCTGAGAACTTCTACAGGCTACAGCAAAACAACTCCCCAAAACACAAAGGGCACCATTTAAAGGCATTTTGTATCAATCTGTTCAATATTAAGGCCTCTACGGCTGTGGTTATCTGTTGAAATATGGTGGTTATTGAGCACTGAAAAAGGACCATGAGGCTGCTGATAGCAAGTAACACTCGAGTTTAAAAAGAGTCTCACTACTGGTTTTACAGCATATTGCTGGAAAGGAAATAAGTTAATAAAAGCCACAAAGATGTACAATTTCCCATAGCCTTTGACTAATGCTGCAAGAAAGAGAGCAGAAAAAAAAAAAACACTCTTAGCTGAAGGTGGGGGGATTTCCTTAGGAAGAATGCTTGGAAAGGGCCTTGCTCTGAACCAGACTGGGAGGCAGACAGTTCCTGATTTCCTGACAGGAGTGCCTGTGCCGAACGGGAGGACACAGCTCCATCCCTCAACTCCCAAAATGCTTTTGGGTTTACATCTCTTCAAAGGTGTTTAATGCTGAAGACTCATCATCCCATAGCAATGCCCTAAAATGCCTGATTTGCTTAGCTGCAATCCTCTCAGGTAACAGGACCAAAGGAGCTGGGCTGCCCTGCACATGCTGTCACCCAGGTTCATCCGTATCTGTGGTCTGGCTTGAATTTAAGCCTGGATTAAATGTGGCTGCTGGGAGCTGAGTGCACTCTTGCCAGTTCCGTACGGTGTTCAGGTACACAGCACGGAGTCTGGCTGGTTTGGAAAACTTGGCCATGACTGCATTTGTCACTTCTGAAAAGGGAAAAGATTCCATGCATCCTGTGGAAACTTTGAAAATAGCACAGCATTTATGTAATGAGATCTCTACATAGACTATTACCATGGCACTTGGATTAGCTGTGCGTTTTATTTCTGTGACCATTACCATTTTTCTCCTGAGGTAAAGTCTCATCCAAATAATCCTCTCATATGTATTCAATTGCTTTTCATTGTCCATCTTCACTTTGCAAAGGCTGGATATGCTTTTTTGGGAGTTTGGGTTGAACTAAGCTTGAATGCTTGCAAACATTTAGAAGACTTACAAGTTGTAATTTATCAGACTCACTGGCACTCTGCTGTGGTTTAAGGCTTCCTTCAAAGCAGGATGCACAGAGAACTGCAGAAGCTTAGAGTAAGGTCATGATTAGCAGGTGGATAAATATCTCTACATTATAAAATAATCCACAGTGTTTTATGTTATTTTCTAGGTTGTAATTGCTGGGGAAGTACATAAGGGAAGTAGAACTTTGTTTGCTAGGACATTTTAGTGCTCCAAGAACTTGTTTTTTTCCTTTTTTTTTTTTTTT